>VXBA01001109.1:928400-1002523 GCA_013399895.1 Serilophus lunatus | reverse complement strand
CCGGTCCCGGGACACGCCCGGCTCCCGCCACACGGGGCAGCGGCGGCTCCCGGACACTTTTACCTCAGGCACTCGTCGGACACCCCGGTGCGCGCACCAGCGGTCGGGCACAACGGCGGACGCCCAAACCCGGAGGTCCTGGCGCGCGCAGGGCCCCACCCGCGCCGGCGAATGGGCTAAGAGGGCGCGGCGCATGCGCGCACCCCTCTCTTCCGGCGCCGACCATGGCGGACAAGGAGTGAGTCCCTCCCGCCCCGACACCGCCATCCGCCCCCATCCATCCCCATCCGTCCCCATCCACCGCCATCCGTCCCCATCCATCCCCATCCGTCCCCATCCACCGCCATCCGCCCCCATCCATCCCCGTCCGCCCTGTCCGCCCCCATCCAGCCAACGCCTCCGAGGCCGCCGCGCCTTCGCTGGCGCCGGGAGCGGGAAGGGCCCGCGCGCGCAGGCGGAGCTGCCACCGGGCCGGGCCGGGCCAGGCCAGGCCGGGCTGGGGATGATGGGCGCAGGGGCGGGAGCTCGGGTGGGGATGGTGGGTGACCCCGCAGTGGAACAGGCGGCCCGGGGAGGGTGTGGGTGCTTCCTCCCTGCGGGTGAACTCAGGCGCCGGACACGGTTCTGTGCCAGGTGCTCCGGGGTGATCCTGTCTGGGCAGGGAGGCGGGAGCAGAGCATCCTCTCTGCTCCCTCCCAGCCCGCCCTACTCTGCGGCTCTGTGAAAGTCTGAGCAAGTTGAAAGCGCCGTGAGATAATTTTCAGAGTGCTGATAAATTGGCTTTTCCCGCTCAAGCGCTTCTTGAAAAGTTTAGTAACCAGAGAGGTGTTCTCTGGAAACAGACTTATTTTCTTATAAACGGTGCTGTAGGAGGGTAAGAGGCTTTTCACTGGAGTGCTTTCAGTGGGTGCTGTCACCCCCGTGCAGGTTGTGTGCAGCTCAGCAGCTGCTCTGCCAGGGTTTCTTGTGTGGTATGAAGGGTGGGCTGTGCAGTTCTGACCTGGGTTCAGTGCCAGGGAAGTGCTGTGGGACTGCTCTGGGAGCAGTGGGAACGAGGAGGGCTGGAGGCAGCAGGGGCTGCACACCCTGCAGTGGGGTTTGTGTGTATGACTCCTGGGTTCCCCCAGAGCAGCTAAAAGGGGTGAGTTTGGGTTGTGTTGTGCTGCAGAGCCAAGAAGGTGCCCTCTGTGCCCGAGAGCCTGCTGAAGAAGCGCCAGGCCTATGCGGCCATGAAGGCCAAGAGGCAGAAGAAGATTTTGGCCATAAAAAAGGTGAGTTTTCTTTGATCTCTGGACTCCGATTGTTTATCTGTTACAGTGTCAGCAACTGGTGCTGCTGATGGGGTGGAATGCTCAGTATTTGGGGCCAGTGTGTTGATGTTTTCTTAATGTTTTGGACTAAAATGGAGCCTTTTTTTGACCGACAGCAAACCAGTTCTGGGCAGAGTTAAGGGTCAGCTGTTCAGCTGTCTGTCACATCAGAGTTAGTCCTGTGCAGGGCAAGAGGTTGGAGCCTTTATGAGGCTGAGCTTGGTGCATAACCATGGGACATTAAGGGGTTGGAAGGGACCTGGAAGATCATTAGTCACGGGATCATTAGGCAGGAAACATCCTGCACCACACTGCTCATTTTCCACCAGGTTGCTCAGGCCTCCATCCAGTCTGGCCTTCAGCACTGCCAGGGCTGGGGCATCCACAGCCTCCCTGGGCAGCCTGTTCCAGTGCCTTGCCGCCCTCACAATAAAGAGTTTCCTTCCCACATCTGACCTGTATGTCCCCTCCTTCAGTTTGTACCCATTATTCCATGTCCTGTCGCTGGAGTTCCTGGCCAAGGGTCAGGAATGATGATATTTTCCAAGGCAGAGCAGCACTGCCAGGTTCTCTGGAGCATCAGTGAGGGTCGTTTGTGTTCCTTATGGGAAGTTCTGGTCACTCGAAGGTGATTTCCTTGTGTTTAAGTGTACCCTTAACCAGTGTCCACTGTGTTGCAGCACCGTAAGGCACAAAGAAAACTCATCTATGCCCGAGCCCAAGCTTACCACAAGGAGTACAGGCACATGTACCGGCAGGAGATCCGGATGGCCAGGATGGCCCGGAAGGCTGGGAATTACTATGTCCCAGCTGAGCCCAAACTGGCATTTGTGATCAGGATAAGAGGGTAAGGTTGAATAATGGCATAAGTAGTTTTATGTTGAAAAGCACTGAAGTAGGTTTTTCTGTTATACCGCTTGTTTTTTGAGGGCTTGAATATGTAAATAGGACAAAGCCTTCCACCGGTGGCTTGGGACAGTGTGTTGTATGTGCACCAGAGGTGTCTTGAAGTGCCAAGTCATGCGCTGGCTGTCCATTGCCTTTAGGAATCCCTGATTATTAAGAAGACAAGGCTGCAAATACGTGCAGACAGTTGTTCTGTCTCATCCTGAGCTTGAGGAAATTGCATGCCCCTATTGCTGAGCTTTTCTTCAAGTGTTTGTTCAATTCTTCTTTGGTGAAGTGTTACAGAAAACCAACAGATGTGATTGTAATGATTGTGTTCAGGAGAGCACGAGGCTAGTTCTAAGTTGTTTCAGTGTGACACTTACTTCAGTTCTTTTAATGGAAATAGGTGTTACAACTTAACATTGAAATATATGTAGTGAATTAGTGACTAAGGTTGCTTGGTGTCATTGGTGGAATAGTGATGCCTTTTCCTGTGGGAACATGCTGTTGTGCGTTGGGTTTTCTAACGTTACCTGGTGTTTCTGGGATGGTGATAACTGAGGGCTGTCCCTTTGTTCTCCAGTACCAACGGCGTCAGCCCCAAGGTCCGCAAGGTGCTGCAGCTTCTCCGCCTGCGCCAGATTTTTAACGGCACGTTTGTCAAACTCAACAAAGCTTCGATCAACATGCTGCGGATTGTTGAACCCTACATTGCGTGGGGGTGAGTGCAATGGCCGGTTGTACACTACCAGCCTGCAAATGCGGAACACATTTTGTGTTCTGCTGTGCTGGACTTGCAGGACATTTTTATCTTCAGTGTGCTTTCCCTGCTCTGAATTGAAAACATGATTAAGGCAGTGCTTTAAAGGTAGTTTGCTGGATACAGTTGCACTCACTGGTGTGCTTGGGAGCCTGGTGTGAGTAAGATTTGCTTCTCCGTTACATCTGGGACATGCTGAAACGATCAGACTGTTTGTTCTGGAAGTCTAAATCAGGGATGTTAACTTGGAATGTGGCTTGCAAAGACTTAGAGCTGTGTTGTTTTTTTCCCAATGTGTCTGCTGCAGGTACCCCAACCTGAAGTCCGTGCATGAGCTGATCTACAAGCGCGGTTACGGGAAGATCAACAAGCAGCGCATCGCCCTGACCGACAACCGCCTGATCCAGAAACGCCTGGGTAAACTCTGGGTGCCTGGAGGTGCTCGGTGCTGAGCTGCTCAGGGCTCTTGGCGTGGCTCTGGAGTATTCCAGTGGGGATGATACCTCTACTTCTGTTTTATTTGCTTAATGCAAAGCAAGCTGGAAGTAACTTCCTTCATAAAGTATTGGAAATCGGTGCAAAGAATCAAATTTTAGCATTTGAAATTTGTAATTTTAAATGTAAACTCCTTGACGTTTTGTGGGTCAGTAGATCTTTCACTAATGAGAGCACACTGCTGCAGGGAAGAGTCATCATACATAGCTTTGAGCTTTCAGACTTAATGTTAGACATTGTGTCTTAGACTTTTGTGGTCTGGTAAACAGACTGTTTATGTTTAGACTTGCTGAAAGAAGAATTATCTAGTAGAAGTGATCAGGGTATTTAGTGAAAACAAAGCATGGTAATCACTTGTTGGGATATGGGCTGCTCCAGAAAGCTTCTTCTGCAGTTAAGCCAGGATGAATGAAAGCAAACACTTCAGTCTCTCCCTTTTTTTGATACTTGATTTGTGTTTTGCTTCAAGTTAGGTTGTTTGTTCATGTTTGTTCCTTTTCCAGTGCAATAGGTAAACAGATTGTAAAGGCACATGTATTGTGTTATAATAACTTTTCTTTTTATCAGTGTATTTTACAAACAGTTAACTTACAACATGTTGGCTGAAGACTCTGGAATGGCATTAAGGAAACCTGCTGTTGCATTATTCAACAGCCTAACTAAATAGTTCAGTGAATTTCCATGAGCTGCACATAGCTATGGTTTAAGGGTATTTTAATTTAGCTTTTCTTGAAAGAGCACAGTCTATTTTCCTAAGATTCAGTAAGTGCTTGTTGTTTTTTGTTGCCTCTCATTGCTAGCTGCAAATATTTAACAGTTGAAACTGATGACTCTTGCCAAATGTGTCAGCTAAATGTTGAGTTGGCTGCAGCCAACTCAATGGAATTAAACTTAATGGAATTAAAATTCCATTTTAATTGGAAAAAGTCACTCATTCAGTTTCATGACAGAGTGGGTGCTGTCTGACTATCTGAAGTTTATCAAAGTAAGTAGGCATGACAGTAACAACATGATAGTTTTTAGCTTGTTACTGAGCAGTGGTTCTATAGTCTTTCTGAAAACAATATTTCTGAATTCTAGGAAAGCTTGGCATCATCTGCATGGAAGATGTGATCCATGAAATTTACACTGTTGGCAAGAACTTCAAAGTTGTGAACAACTTCCTTTGGCCCTTCAAGTTATCCTCTCCTCGAGGTGGAATGAAGAAGAAAACGATCCACTTTGTGGAAGGTGGGGATGCTGGTAACAGAGAAGACCAGATCAACAGACTCATAAGGAGAATGAACTAATGGTGAGATGTTGCTGAAGGCAATCCCCTGTTCCAGCTCTGCTGCCATTATTGTCAGGCATTCAAGTTTAATAGGTGCTCTCTTGTGTTTGGGTATAAAGCTACTTGGGGACTGTGTAGTATTCTGGTTTAGTTTTTGAAGTCTTGCTAAAGCTTAAACATCTGTGAAGAATTTAAATTATCATTGTAGCTGATATGTTTAGGAAATACAAACATGACCAATAACTTGTTTCAAAACTTTATATGGTTTTATGATGGGAAGCCTTGAGATGTTGTCTGATCAAAGTCCTGTGGTTGCAAGTACTGTATTTTTTCAGGTTGTCTAAAGAAGCCTGTTTAGGATTGGGCTAAATTTTCAGCTTGTTCAAGCTTCAAAATAATTCAATTAAAGTTTTCATGTATAATTACCAAGATGGTAATTTTGAAAGACTGATTTGCCCATTTAAGTAGCCTGTCCTTTAGAAAAGGGAAGGTTTACCAATGCTTAAAGTAATTTAAGAGCAACAGCCAAGTCCTGAAGGTAGGATCTAGTTCCAGCAATCCATCCTATTCTTGTCACTCTGCTGTCTCTGCTTTGGTAAAAGTCAGCCATTCAAAGCCAAATTTTTTTCAGAATTTCTATACTTCCCTTTGCTTTTTACACACTGAACTGGCTTTGGTTGCTGATACCTTATTTTCAGTCAAGGACAGGTGCCATTTTAGTGTGACAAGTATGCTGGAATTCAAGAAGTTTGTTGTGTTAGGGTGCTTGGAGAGAAGGAGCAAAGACCCAAGTTTACCCAAACCAATTCCTCCAAAGTCAGGAAGGTTTTTTTGGTTGGTTTTGTTTTGTTTTGTGGTTGTTTTTTTGGGGTTCTTTTGTTGCTTGGTTTTGTTTTTTCTTTTACATCAGCTATGCAGTTTAGTTAGAAATTCCTAATTTCTGGAGGGTTGGTTAATAAAATAGTGTGTAGTGTTATGAATTTACAATGTAATACAGGTACAGTTGCAATTTGGATGAGTTCTCAGAGATCAGTTTTTGAAGGAAGGGAAGTTTTACCTTTTTTTCCCCAAGTCTTAGAAATATTCTTTAACAGGCAGCAAGGTGCACCAAGCTGAGTTCATTGAGATCTGCTGTCTGCCATAATTAGGAGCAAAAAGAGATCTAGGCAATACTTCCCATTTGATTGACAGCTTTTATGCTTGAAGCTTTTTTTGTAGGACACTGTCTTCCTCAGTTTTCACACCTCCAAGCTTCTTGCATGTTGTGTTGTTACCTCCATCTGTGAAGCCAGCAAAGTTTTAAAGCATTGGTACATGGAAATTTGCATTTTAGGAAGGTAGTTGCTTACTGGGGACTTGCTAAGCTTTTTAGCTCAACTGTGGAAGAAGTGGGTAAATTTGAGAAGCAGAATTGCTGTTAAGAGTTGTTGCCTGGGGTGGTGTTATGTTACTTATACTAGTATTCCTGTAGAAATTTTGCTGCTTGTGGCAGAAAGTTCAGTCCTGGCAGATGTTTTCTTGGAGTTAGTACATGAGGCTTCATAACCAAGGCTGAGAAAAACTAGTTTCACCCTATGGTCCTGTCTGGTTTCTGAGCATAAGGTAGAAACTGCTGTCTTTAATAGAAAGAAACACTGCAGCTTTTCTGTCAGGATGGGTCACTTCTCCATATTCCCTGCTGAACATCATATGTATACTGGTGGTCTTGTTTTCAGGAGCCTTCCTACAGGAGGGAAGCTTGTATTCACTATTGGCAGTGGCTGTAAATGCCTGTGAGGATCAGTGTATTGGCAGAGAAACCAGGGGTATTCAGCTGGTTACTCCTATTTTTCATTGGACTTGTAGCTCAGCATTGCACTTAAGTGACATGCAGCAGGGCTTTACTCCATCTTTTGATTTGGGAAGTGACCTTGTAGTTTCCTAACTTATTCTTACAAGCAGTTTTTCTGCTTGGACTGCAAACATACGTAACTCTGTAAGTCTAACGTAGCTCATCATTCTTGTCTCTCCCACTTTCTATTCCTGCTGTTTTCCTACTGTGTTGAATAGAGTGCAAGCTCAAAATACAAGTAGCCTACTTGTAGGAAAAAGAAGAATGTTGTAGTTTATACATGGTACTTCATAGCAATTTTCAGCAATTCAATATTGGCAACATACAGAATTTCATTAATTTTTCAAGCAAACTTTACAGGAACTCAGGTCAGCATTTTACTTTCTTTTTTGTATGTAAACAGTCCCTGAAATGTGCTTAAAATGAAAGTGCAGCAAAAGTTAGAATGTGCTCAATGTCTCAGCGTGTCTTTAAATATCAGTGGTTCAAGGTAGAAGTATTTATCCTGTTAGTTCTGGCACTTGAAATCTGTGGTTTCAGTGAAGAGATATTAACCTGGAAGTTAGTTGTTGTTTGTAAGACTACTGCAGTTTTAGATCCAGTGAAATGAATGTTTTCAGCTCAAATTATAAACTGTAAAAATGTGTTGCTTTTTTATGCGGCCAGAGTAGATTCAGACCTGCACATACTAATGACACCTTTTTCTTTTTTCCCTTGCAGATACAGAAGCCCAGCTGCAATATTTCAAACTCTGGTCTGTTAATAAAACAATCTTGCACAAAACAGTCTGTCTTTTGAATTGGTCTCTTTTTGTAATCCTCTTCTGAAGTAGCACTGGTTGCCAGGTTCACTTTGGAGTAACCTGTTTCAGAGAGTGGTATATAGTTTGAATTAGCAGTATGTAAATACTGTGTAACATTTGGAGGAAGCAAATTTGGAAGGGATTTTGCGTGGTTTTATTTATTTATTTTCGTTGTGATTAAAAGTACAGTAAATGACATACTGAGCTGTGTGTCGTGGACAGGGTTCCTACTCAGCTGTAGTGCACCAGAAAGTTGTGTGAGACGTTCTGTAAAAGGAAGCAGCAAGTGCAAATTGGTCCTTATCTGATTTCAACATCATGATTATGTCCAGCTCTGAACATCTTCAGGTATCTTTTACCAAAGGAAGCATGAAATACTTCACAAAATAGCAAATTATTTTCCACATTTTACATAAATAGTTTAATTACATAATTTGTTTGCAGTATTTTACTGCAGATATTATAGAAGTGGGGAATGCAGGATTCATGAGGATATGAGCAGTTGCTGATAATGTGTAGGTGTAGCAGAGAACAGATTTGGAACCCGGGGACTACTAAAACATAACTGCATTCAAACTGATTTCTCATCTTGCAAGCTACTTTATTGGAGGAGTCAGCCTGTCGAGACGTGGTACAACAGATGAACAAGTTGTGTCTCCTCTGACTGAAATGCTTTTTTCAGGTACAGGCAAGCTGTATTTACATCACCAGTGCAGGATCTCCATTTACAAGTCACTGGCATTGGTTTTTGGTTTTTATGCCAATTTGTGCAAGAGCCTATTTCTGCACTTCAGTTTAAATAAAACTTTCTAACAGCAGTGCAAGTTTATTGAAGCTTGTCAGAAACTAGTTTTGTTTTAAAATAGCCTGGGAAATTATGATGGCAGCTTAACTAAAAATAGTTGGGTGCTTTTGTTTGTGGATGTGATTAGGGCATTGGCAAAGAGGTGTCAGTCAGATGGGTCAGTATTTCCAAATACTTGGACAATTGTGTCCTAAAACCTGAACTCGTCATGCCTTTGTTGTTGAGCTCCAAAATGTAGTAACACAACTTCAAGTGTCTAAATACAGAGGTGCTGTCACCTTTGTCCATTTTTTTCTGCTAGTGCAGTTAGTTTAATTTAGCATTTCCTTACATCTCTTCACTGCAAGTAATCAAACTACTGATGTCAGGCCTGAGTGAGTTGAAAACCATAAAAGTATTTCATTAGGCATCCTCAAAAGTGATAAGCTGTATTATAAGGAAAAAAAAGCATTTTCATAAAGTTGCTGGATGAGGGGAGAAATGGTAAAAATACAGTCACTTTGCACAACTAGTGGGATGGCTCTTACAAGAGTGCAATCATCCTTTCAGCTTAGAATTGCACCAATGAAATTTGCATGTCAGAGAGGTGTGCGCCTGTCCGTTTGTTCCGGTTGGTAGTTTGTCCATTACTTTGCTAGAGGTTTTTTCAGTTACTCTGCCTGGTACGTGTATCCTAGTATATTAACAGGAAAGCATTTTCCAAATACAATGAAGCCATACAAATGGATAGCAGACATTGTATGATGGGTATAGAGAATAAAAGATTTAACTCAAGTTAATCAATGCTGTAGGACCTTGTTTGGCAGATAAGAGTGCCCTATGGGTCCCAGATTTTTTTCAAGGAGTACATGGACTAAAGCATTAGTGAGGAGAAAGTTAATTTGGTTTGCATGGTATTTAAGCAGCTCTTTTTTCTTGCCTGCCTCTGAAACCCTCTTTCAGATAACAGCTGCAAGATGTTAGGGTGGAAACTAATAGCAAAGTGTACGTGTATTTAAGCCAGTAATTGGGCATAAATTGGTCACCTTTTATAGTAGCATAGCTTTCCGGGTCCTTAGTACTGCTCTTCGGGCATGTCCCATAGTAGGCATTTACAGAAACAGCTCACAATCTGATGGCTAAGGCCACTAAAAATGTGGCATGATCCACTTACTCAATGCATGCAATTTTGAGGATTTATGAAGTAATTTAAGTTGAAAATGTAGCAGATAGACAATAGTTTAGCCCCTAAAATATAAATAATGCAACATTCTGTGATAAAGTTCAGGTTCTTGGAAACATGCTGTTGCTTGCTGTCCTTAAATGCCAGTTGCTGATACATTCAGAAATAAAATTGCTGTGAACTCTTCTCCTCTTTCAGAATGACCAACATCTTCCTGTTATTTCCTCAGAACCAAAGCCAGAAGCTTTACCTAATAGCTATTGGAGAAGCAGCAGGAGACTGAAATGCTAACAACTCACAAATTTTTGTGGGCGTGCTAAGGTTCATATGCTTTGCAGTTAATTGATACTCTTTTCTTTGCCGGTGTCCAGCTCATACAGCCTGTTCACTATCACCAAGTGTAAAGTCATACATCTGGGAATGGAATGGGAGCCCATCCCAAGGATCAGTGCTTTGAGAGAAAGTTAGGAGATGTGATGGATAGTCAGCTGAACATAAGCTCCTACTTGGCCAAATGCAACTCTTGGATGCATTAAAAAGGGAATATCAAATGGTATGGGGGAGGCCCTACTGCTTTTGTTCCAGTAGTGCTTACACTAGTGCCAAATGCAGTATCCAGTTCTTGTGCCAAAAATCAAGCACGTGTCAGAAAGCTTACTTTAAAGGCAGACATGGTTATGAAATGAGTATTTATCTACCTATAATTACCTCCATGAAGAAAAGTAGTTTGATAGTAGAAAATTCTTTGATCTAACAAAGCTGTAATAGGATGAAATGCCTTGAAATTGAAGCCAGATAATTTTGGGGATTTAAGCAAACAATTTTAATGGAACTTAATTAGATACTGGAACACTTAACCAATGGTGTGCCAGATTCTTTGTCAGTGGTCATTTCTAAAGAGTGGCTTGGGGTTTTTATTTCCTTTGAAGCATATGGTATACTTCTAAGAGATTTGTTGAGGGCAGTCCTGGAAGCCTCTTTTACTCAGCAGAAGTTACTAAATGCAGGCTCTTCATGTACTTGAGGGGTACAAGTTAGATTTGTGTTTTAAGGTGTCTGAGTGGCCACCTGAGTGACATTCAGAACGGTGGTGGTGAGTGTAATGTACTTCACAAGGAAACTTGGACTACTACAGTGCACAAAATGGTGAGTCACCTAAACCTCAGCATAAACAGGGCTTGGAAGAAAGATGGTAGGGTTTCACATGCCTTTTATGGGCTTTACTGCTTCTGCCGTTTAGGCACCTAGATCTTGCAATTCTCTGAGAATTAGGACCCATGTGTTGTTTTAAGAATTAAGCAGTTCTTACTGTCCATGTAAGTAAGCTAATGGTGCTCCTGCTTCCTACAATGGGTTTGCTTACACTTAGGTAATTGGGTGCATGGGTTTATTCAAACCATTCCCCCCATTCCCCGGTTTCCAGAAGACTGTCCTTTCCACAGAACTGTAGGTGAGAAAATCTTGGCACATTTCTCCTTATTGAAGCTACATCAAAATCTTAAGGCAGGGAGAAGATCTCTGGTTTACCTTAGATTAGGAAACTGCAGTGCAGACAAGGATACGAATCTGAATACAGTCAAGCTCAGAAGGCAGCAAAATATTGGTCTGCCAAATCCCAGGCAAAATGCTCTCCTTAACTAGTTTTGTCAGGTCTAAGTTGTAGTGGGAATTTCTTTGTCTTCATGGATCTTTTGTATGATGATATCCATTGCTTTTTGTGATGTTCCCATTCTTGGCATACCTGTTTTTTTTCCTAAAAGCGTTTTTACTACACCAGCCTACTCCAGGCATCTTAGTTCTCCAAAACGTGCAGATTTAGATGTAAGTAAGCTCTTATATGTGGCAGTTTCCCCTGAGTGAAAAGTCTGAAAAACGAAGTAAATATGAATTGCAAGTGCTAAGAAAGAACTGGGGTGTTCAGAAATTGTTTTCTACGCAAAGTTTCCATACTTTTTCAGTCTGTCTGTAGATGATCACACCAAGCCATTTCTAGCCAATCCATGAAGACTAAGTAGATGTGACCTTGGTCATATTGCAAGCAAGGAAACTTTCAAAGTCTGGAGCTGTAAGCAATTTTCCTTGATTTATTTTTGTAAAGATAAAAAGTCTGCTTTTGCATGTTTTTGCAGTCCGAATACTTCTAAGTATTTCTTCATATGAACTACTAATTGCACCGAATATCTTTCATTATGAAGTAAATAGGTACTTGGAGGAAAACAATGAGAAATAAGGGTGTGTACAGTCAGGGCAGTGTGGTGTTATATGAGGAAGAGCCACATGCAATGTTAAATCTAGGATAGAGAAGGAAAAGGGAGCAGAGAGAAGTGTAAGCAGCAGCGTAACTCTTCACTTGCTTAGCACTGTTTTGGCAGTACAAGGGGGCTGTAAATCCAGTTTAACTGGCCAGCATGCCACATGCCTTACACGCTTCCCATCCTGAGTTGCTCTGGCAGGCAGAGGTGTGTTGTACAACTTAACTAGTCTTCAGAGTCTGCCTGGAATGCTGGATGCCTCCTGGTAAAGTGTGTGTTGGCCAAGGCCTGCCGCAGTTCATGAAGCTCTACCCATGCCACATTTCCATTCTTACTGTACTTTGTTAGGAGCTGTGCTAGGGTTGCCTCATTGAAATATCTAATGGCAGATGTCCACAATATTATGCTTTTTTTTTTTTAAATTGCACTGTAAAATTCAGCTGAAGTTTTCAAGTCCTGTTCACTGAATATCTCATGGATAGAGTAACACAGTAGTACCTCGTAATTTCAGCACAATGCATGTTTAAATTTTTGATACAAATACTTTATATCACATAACATTATAACAATGCCTCCAAGATAAAATGAGATTAGATATAGTGAGCCAAGACAAATAGGAAAGTGAGATTCAAGGAAGGCTCTGAGCATCCTTAGTTTTTGTTTGAAACCCAGAAATCCTCTTTAACATCTTTTGCCAGGTGTTATTTAACACAACTGAACTGTAAGAGAACATGGTTAATTAGTAATACTTGCACTTTTTTTTTGGTCAATCCTAATTTTGTAATTTTAAGTCCTTATTTTAACCTGAAATGCTTTTTTAAAAATTTGATATTCCTTCCTACTACTGAAATATAGTAGATGAGGCTTTTGGTTGTACAAATGGTCTCCTAATACACACACACACACACACACACACACACACACACACACACACTTTCTGGGAAAAGCCATCAGAATTGAAAGCACACAATCAAGGAATCATAGAATAGTATCCTCAGTTGGAAGGGATGCATGCACATGGATTATCAAATTCAACTCCTGGGCCTGCACAGGACAGCCCCATAAATCACATTATGTGCTTGAGAGCATTGCCCAAGCACTTCTTGAACTCCGTTGGGCTTGATGCTGTGACCACTTCCCTGGGGAGCTTGTTCCAGTGCCCAGTCACCCTCTGGGTGAAGAGCCTTTCCCTAATATCAAGCCTAAACCTCCACTGACATTCTGTTCCCTCAGATCACCAGAAAGATCAGTGCATGTAAATAAATAGTGGGAGACAGTTCAGTTCGTTTTAGTTAGACACAGTAAGTGTTAATTATGTGTTAAAAAGAAAGTAAACTAATTATATAGTAGTGTCTAGCCCAATAACAGTCTTTCCTGTAGCATTCTTTACTTCAGCAAGCTAAAGGAAACAGGATATAAATGTTGCATTTACTTATAACCCGAAGTGCTGCAGGTGAGGGGGGTTTTGCTCTGACTTTAGCACAGAGTTAACTGATAGATTATGTTACTTTTGTTATTGTTCTGGTTTACTTTAATGATTGGTTTGTCCGTTTAGAGTCTAGTGGCTCTTTGAAGTTCTCATGATCTTTATGGTTTTTCTTCTTGTGACTCTCTCTGAAACTATTGCTCCTAATTAAGTGTTTTGAGGACATGAAATTTAGGATAAAGAACACAACATTCCTTTAACACTTTTATTTGCTTTTACTTGCTATATAAAACTAAAAATTATCTGTCTAAATGTAGATTGACTCCAGAGAATATGTATTTTGCGCAGTGCTTCCAAACTAACTTGTTTCCAATACCTTATGGAGAAGGACTGAGGTAACAGCCTTCTGGTCTCTCTGTCCCAACACCTGGCTTTCTGCTGTCATGGTGTTCATTTCTGCCTGTACTGTTGGACTGCAGTCCCTGGCTTTTTGAAATCGAGAGTAAATATTTCTAACTACTGTTCTACTGCTTCCATTTCTGAACCCTTTCTGTGACAGTATTTTTAGCAGACTTTGAAATTCTTCACCACTCACATCAATATTGCCCTTTTCTTTCTGCTAAAAGAACAGAACTCGATACGATTTACCTGTCAGACTGGCAGCTGAGCCAAGGCTCAGCCCACAGAAGCAGAAGGGGAATATGTAGCATTGGAAGAAGCTTCTGAGCAGTGCCAGGGAGCCACTAGCTGTGGCTGGGAATGGGATTTGTGTGAGCCAGTGTACTGTGACCAGGGAGGGCTCTGAAGCCAGGTGTCTATGATCACAGACACGGGGAAAGGTATCTTTGCAAGCAGAGTTGGGACTCACAACCCAAAATCCTGTCCTGGATTTAGTCTTGAATATGAATCCCTGATTTAGGTTTTCAGAGGTACCTGGAAAGGTAGTAACAGTGTGTGCTCTTTGTAGCAGATCAGTCTAGCATACTTATCTGGGAAGAGGTTGCCTGTGTGTATTCAATAATTTTCTGTAACTGAGGTGGGTTCAAATTCACATACATATTTTTGTAGTAAAAAATACCTACACTTCTTAGAAATGGAGTTTTTCTGAGTAATAGCTGTGCTTTCTTTTGAACTCAGCATTACATATGGTCTGAGTTATACTACTGGCTCAAGTATCTTCTGGTCTATAGACATCTATTGTGGATGTTAAATAAATTTAGACTTGACATAAACATAAAGATTCTTTGCTCTGCCAAAGTGTGTTTTGCTCTGGACAGGCACAGCAGGAGAATTTTAGAAGACAATTTTGCTGTAGTCCTGCAAGACTGAGCTTGTAGGTACACTTTAAATACCAGTTTGGGTACTTATCTGCAAAGAGAGCTGGATCCAGAGCCAGGTCTGAGCCAGAAGTTTTCAGCTGGACTGAAGGTTGGTCTGGACTAGCAGAGGGGCAATATCCCTGGACTACTCCCTCTCAGCTCTGCTCTTTTTTATATATTCAAATAAGTAAGACCCTCTTTTAAACATAAGTCACTACTCATTTTTTAAAAAATTAAATTGGCTTCTTTTCCTACAGTTTTTGACCATGGAGCTGTGAAAATTTAAACTATAAAAACAGGAAATGAGAATGAAATAAAAATTAATTTCTATCCCTTCCCTTAACATAGTTTTTTTCACCAAGCCCATTGATTATCCACTATACAAGTAATCTGGATTAACAATTAGTTGTGTTTGACCAGCAAGCCAAGACCTGAAATAAATTTGCAGAGTTTTTGTTCTTTATACTGTACTAGCCCTTTCTGAAAGACTGTTGCTGTACTGAAGAAACTATAAACTAGGAAAAAACTGGAGCTTGTAAATCAAGTGATGGCACATACACGTGATCTTTGAAATATAATCTTAGTGAATCATATTACATTAAATACATCGATATGTAGTTAGATTTGAATCTACTTTTTGCTACATGCCTAGATTATTACTGGTTTTGTTCATTCCTTTGTTGTTTTCTTTTTTTTCTGTCACAAGACACTCATGCTTGAGCAAAAGAGGCTGATTCTGCCTCAATTATACTTTCCAGAATTCACATTTTGATTCTAGTGTTTAGTTTCATGTTTTCAGTCTGAGTCTTCCTGAACCAAGATTTTGCAATAAGAATAAATTTCTCCTAATGTTTGCTCAGGAGCTGAACTTTTGAAATAAATGTATTTTTTTTTTTAATGATAAGCTTTCACTCCTGAAAAAAACAATAAACATTCATTTTTTCTTCCTATTTTTTAGATATGATGTGTTTTAGCACTACAGATAAAGGTGTGTGGGTTGCAGTTGTCCTACTTGTAAAAGTCTGTGTATCTCTGAAGAAAAGCAGGTCTTTTCTCCAGCTGGGAATTAGGATGATGTTCTCCATCCACAGATTATTTTTCCCAAGGACTCCTGTTACTTAGCCATCTGCAATGTCTCTTATTGAAGTGCTGAACTTAAACCTGTATATTCATAGTACAGAAGTACTCTGAGTATTTTTTGTGTCTTTAAGACCTTCAGAACCCTATCAGAATGCAGAAGTTAGTGGCGCTGACAGCTCTATCAGACAGAAAGTCTCCTTCTGCAGTAACATGCTGTGGAAATGTTCCTCCTGGTAACACCCTTGTACAAAGCTACACATAGCTGAAGGCAATTGCCCTAGTGTGTTGAAACCATTTTATTTCAAGCAATTGTGAGACTGAGATCCAACAATACTACTATTTGTTACATGAAATTTCATTCAAATTGCATCCAGAGCAAGCCTTGGTTGGAAAGAGAAAAATAGTTCAAAAGCTGCCCATTATCCATCTGGAGCCTTCACAAGTAAAGTACAGTTCCTGTACTCAGTTTATGTTTTTGGATGCTGAATGAATATCTATGAAGTAGGATGTATCAGAGCACATGCCAATCTATAACCTCTGGCAAAGTTTTGGTCACTTCTGAAAGTTCACTTAGACAAAACAAGGCCCTTTTAAACATATATATTTCATGAGGTCCCCATTCTAGGAATGGCTGGTAAAGGTAGGGCACATGATTTAGAAACACTAATAATGTAAGCATTAAAAGTAGTCGTAGGTGCTCCACCCCACATACCTTTTGGTCACTTGCACAAAATCTCTAGGGACAGGGCAGGTGACTGTACCACAGTCAGTTTGTAAATTAATCCCTAGATGGAGCCAAAACAGATTTAATGCATGAGTTTTGAAGACAATGAAATGAACTTGAGGTTTTTTCTATTGAAGGCCTACAGCTATGAGAAAACATTTGATTCCATATCAGATCTTTTTATCCACCTGGAAATTAGTAATTTTTTTAGGGCTTAAAGCCTAAAAAATTGCAGTGCTAATAGTCTAAACAGTTGCATATCAGGACATTATACTAATGGCTAATGTAGTGCTGTCTCACTGTCAGTCTGCATCTGTACATTGCATACACAAAATCAGTATGAAAATCTCATAGTGCATCCTCCAATATCTGCCTGCACATTAACAATTTTCTGAATTTGTCAGCGTTGGTAGGTGCTAGTCACACATGTTCCCTTTTGGTGCTATGTTTATGTTGTGATACCTGGTTTGCTTGTAATTTACTAGCCCAATGTTTTAGAAAAACATTTACCAACTTTGTTAAATGTGCAGGCTTATGGGTCTCAGCAGTGTTGTTGCCTGAGGTACTTGTTGATAGTTTAGGACACACCTGATGTGTGTGTACATAGAAGAGTAGGAGAGTGTCCATGTTAAAACTTACCAAATTAAAACCAACTTTATGAGCTCTCAAACTCTTTTTTGGCACAGAACCTCCTCTATCCTGCTGTTTCACTGGAGCTGAAGTTAGCTACACTATTGTACAGCATCTTTCCAGCCAATCCTGTAAGCGTGTGCTGTAAAGCACGGTGAGTTTGTGCCTCATTAACATGGCATTAAGACTAAGAGAAAACTACTGCTCTCAAAAATACAGTTTTCTGCACTGTCCATGAAAAACTGCTTAAGATCTCAGGATCGCGAGACAATTGCAGCCTCACAATTTCTTTCTTCCTTCATTGGCAAAAAGATAAGATCCCAGCAGGTTACTTACCGGTGCAGCAGAGTACCTAGTGAAGCAAGTTGAGAACCATGATCTTTGCCTTGCATGGAACGCATCTAACGCTAATTCTTGCAGAGATCAAACTAAGTTACCCTTAGTTTCTCAGTCTAAAGTCCCACACTGCCTCATTTTCTTTCTGACTTCATTGCGTGAGATAACTCCTCTTTTCAAACAGTAATACTCACATGCTGAGTGACCCAGAAACTTTCTGTGCTAATTCGTAGAGGATCTTTACTCATATCATGGGACTGATGGAAGAACTGCAAGCATGTCCACCTCTGCAGACTCAGTTGCAGGGCAGTAACTGCCTTTGCTCAATCTGTCACTAGTGAAGGGTGTCCATTAGACATGAAATGTGAAAGCAATTACAGGCGCTTTGTCAAGGTAATAAAATGACAGTCCGTTTCAGTGATTTATTCCTATCATAGTGACATGCAAAGAAAGGATGAGGTATGCAGAGAGTGGCTTTGCCATTACCTGCTTTTGAATATGGATAACTGTGCTAGGTGGTATAGCAGCTCTATTTCTACCACAGTATTCCTCCATAATCCCTGGCAAAGCACCAAGAACCAAATAAATATTCACAGTGAAATGTCAAATAGTAGAACTTTATCTCTAGCCTCAGAGGAGCAATGAAGTGTGATTTGTGTGAACAGAAAAGCATGCTCTGCAGTGACATGGAACTAACTTTAAAGTAAATGAGGACATGGATAACTAATAGAGATGAATAATGAAAAAAATAGCTTGGAAGGAAGCTCTTGAAGTCAATCACCTGCTCAAAGTACAGTAACTTTAAAGTTAGGTTACGTTGCTCAGAGCCTTGTCCCTTGTGTTTTGAAATTCTCCATTGACGGAAATTATATAGTCTTTCTCCATGATGCCTAATTATTCTCATGTAATTAATTCTCCCTCTTGAAATATAGGGCAGTTGATTCTTCTTCCTTTTGCAGTGCTCTTCTATGATGATGGAGTTGGGGTCCATTCTATCTAAACATTATTTAGGTACTTCAAGATAACAATTAGAGACCCCTCTCTCTTCTCCTTTAGTCTTCTTTTCTACCAGCTAAACAAACATGGTTCCTTCAGCCTCTTGTAATGTATGCCCATGGCAAGGGTGTTAGAACTAGATGATGTTTAAGGTCCCTTCTGACCCAAACCATTCTGTGATTCTGTGATTCTACATGCCATCTCCCTGAATACCTTAGTAGCCCTCTAGATTTCCCTTTTTTTTGCACATCTACTAGGAGGCCCAAAAGTGGACGCAGTACTCCAGATGCAGCTTTAACAGTGTTAGGTAAAGGGAAATAAACACTTTCTTTAGTGTACTTGCCATGCCCTAGCTAACATAGTACGCAGTTGGCCTTCACCATTGCAAGGGCTTATGTCCACCAGGACTCACATTGTTTTCACTGAAGTCTAGATAACAACATCCACAACCTTTCCATTTTCAAGTGAATCACCTGATGGCACTCTGGATGATCTGCTCCATGACCTTCCCTGGCACTGAGCTTAGGCTGACAGGCCTATAGTTCCCCAGAGCCTCCTTCCAGACCTTCTTGCGGATGGGGATCACATTTGCTTACCTCCAGTCAACTGAGACCTCCCTGGATACCCAGGATTGCTCATAAATTATGGAAAGTGGCTCAGTGGACACATCCATCAGCTTCCCAAGAATCTCTGGGTGGATTCTTTCCAGTTCCGTAGATTTTTGTGTGTCTAAGTGATACAGCAGGTTACCAACCATTTTCTCTTTGATTATGGAGGCATCATTTTGCTCCTTGACCCTTGTTTTCCAGCTCAATGGGCTGAATGTCCCAAGAACAACTGGTCTTACTCTTCCTCTCTCCACACAATACATGGCTTGGACCTTTGTCTCTCTTTACAAAGGCCCTATCTTCTGTTCATCCTCTCTGATGCTACTGAATGCTCAGATCCTCTGTTGTTCCTTCAACTGGTTGCTCACCCGACCTCTTAACTAAGGTGACACTGCTGTAGCCCCAGGTATCCTCTCAGGGAACAGCACCCAGTACTCTTTGCAGACTGGGACCTGTATGGTTTCGTTGTCCTTCCAAGTTCTGTCTGAAGGTGAGCCTCTCACAAATGCATCTTGTATCTTCAACTTCTCATACTAGGGAGATAGATCATATATTAAGAACACAACTGTGATAGTCACCTCACAAACATAGCTTGATTGCCTCCCCTTTTGAACTGTATTGGTCATTATTGTATAACTATATGCAGTAGCTTGCCATTGTGCATCAAAGGGACCTCAGACTTCTGTAGTGTGACCTCCTACCCCTTTTCCAATGTCTTTGTGTCCCCCTAGTCTGTTCATAGCTTTTGTCATGAAGAGTTGATTTCCACTGCTTTTAACAGCTGCAACTATATGTTTCCTAATTTTCTGTGTACCTGCCTGGATATCTCAGGCTCTTACTTGCAAAAGCCTTGAGAACTTGAGCCTTGAGTAAGAATAATAGGATTTGCATCTTTGCGTATGAAGGACTACTCACTGCAAGTGCCTTGAACAAACTAAATCCAGAATGCTCGGATCAGGCAACCAAAATTAGCAGGTATTTTGAAATGTGCCCTTTGTGTGGAACAGCCTCTCCTCTACAACAACGGTAAAATAAATTACTTTGTGAGACACATGCACCCTCTGTAGTGAGAAAAACTCCTAAGAGAATTCATAGCTCTGTCTTCAGAACAATATGTATTAAATCATTTTGAGGGCCACACACTGAGTATCAAAGGGAAAACAGTACTGGATTATTGTTCATTTAGTGAGCATGGTTCATCTGATGCACCAAAGGAAACAGGAGTCCTGCTGAACAAAAAGTCTGTGACTATATAATGACACTACAGCTTATTGTAAGGGTCAGTGAAGGAAGAAGATGGCTTCCATGATCTAAACTCTAGTATTAGTCCTTTATGGACAGCTTATGCTAGACATAACCTTACCACCATAGTTACTGTCACGAAAGTGTTGGCCTTTTTGCCGAGTCAGACCAACTCCAGAATGTCTTATACCACTTACTCAATATACAGCACAGCAACACCCTGCACTGTTGCTTTTTTAGAGTTACATCATCAATTGTTTAACAGTCTTCCCTGCCCATCACCGTTTCCCCATTCATTTTTCCATCTTTCACGCAGTAATGACCTTAATTTACCAGAAGAAAATGATTACAGTGATGAAAACATATCTATTGAAGAGGAAGCAGTAAGATCATGAGGTTTGTCAGCTGGAGCAGATGCTGGCTTTCTGTGAGCTAGCATTTGTGATTTTGGGTCTGTCAAGTTTGGTTACTTTTATGGGGTTGAAATCCTGTCCTTAATATTTTCTGCCTTCTTGATGCTTATTTCTGAACGGTTACATTTTCATCATAGTCACCCTCTTTCTCAACTTGAGTAAATCAGAGTTATCAAGGATGAAGGATGGAAAAAGGAGGTAATGATGACAGTTATCAGTCTGTGATACATCTCAGCTACCAAAAAGCCAGCATCTCCTTCAGCTGATGATCCTGCTTCTGACTTTTCACCTTCCACATCATACACTGTTCTTGTGTATTTAAATTGTACCTATATCCTTGTATTCATTTTCATTCTATTACATTCATTCATATGATAAAAATTGCTTTTCTATCTACTGACTTGCTCATCGCTGCACTTTTTAGGAACACAAGCTTCACAGACAGAAGAGTGAGGTTGTGCCAAGGTACCCAGAAGTATAACTGCTTTGTGACACTGGGGCAGATGAAAGTAATGTTACACTAATGTTTGTCAACAACCTCCTAAGTCTTCTGATAGAAAGAAGTAAATTGTCCTTTATCAGTTCTGGCAAAGCGGACCAGTTCAGTTTAATCCATAAGCTAACCTACTTGACTGCCAAGGGAGTAGGGAGCACCCTTACACATACCTTTGCGTGAACCTGCAGAGGTTGTGACCTCCAGGTAGTGAGCACTGACAACCAAGGGCAGTACCACTAGATCTGTAAGTGGACAGCTTCCTTAGGATTAATAATAATGATCCATTGCAGTTGGCCTTTCCTACCATTAGGAAGCAGAATAAACTGTATCAGGAACAGAAACCTGGTTTAGATCATGTGCTTTTTCTTAATGGATTCATAACAGTCCCAAGGCAGGAACTGAATGAATTTACCTGTTCATGTCAGGTATCCAGTTACTATAATGAGTGCTACAAAGACTCATGAATCCAGATTTCCTTTAGCACTTGAGATCACAGTGCTGGCTTCCTGTCCTATGGGATAAAGGGTTAATATAAATTATAAACGTTTCTTTCCAAAAAAGGAATATATTACTTTGGGACACAAAAGTACAAGCGGGAGAAGCCACTTCCCATCATCACATGTTCCCAGAGAATTCAATATGTGAAATATTTTTTTTCTGCTATCCATATTTACACAGGAGTAATGTAATTAGAGGTTAGGATAAAAGAGGCTGTAAATAAGCAAACCAATACAGTAGAGTATTTGAGCTAACTTTAGTAGTTCTTGCTATATTTCTTTTTCCAAGAAACAAACGATTATTCTTTACTGTTGTTGCGCTACAAGAAAAGTGCAAGCCCATCAACAGAGGTCTTGGGCTGATGTAATTGTTTCACATGACAATAGTTTTCTTGAGGTAGTTTCTCTAGCAGTCAGGTCTTATTGCAAGATCTCATCTATTACTGGTGAGAAAGAAAAGAGAACACCCACTTCTCTTCTGGGAAGTATGCTAAATGATGGTCTGGTTTCCTTCCAGAAAATAAAGTAACAGCAGCTAGATTTCAGTATATAGTAGAAATTTCTCACAGGCAGATCCTCTCTCAGTAGAATCAGGTTAACTCTTTCTGTTTGTTCCGTGTTTTCTTTTAAAGCAAAGTGAACAGTTCTAATCTTTAACAGAACTCCCCTATTAGAGACACACAAGCTGATGTCCTTCTCCACAATCACAAAACCAAAACTGAAGCAGTTCGAGACAATTTGTCACAAGGTCATCATGTAACACACTTTCCCTAAAATAACTTAAGTATTCCCTCCTTTCTATTCTAAACTTGGGAGTGAAAAGTTCAAAGTTTCTTTTTTTTTTTGACATCTTTTCCTACCTTTCTTCCTTTCATGTATGCTTCAGTCTCTTTAGTGACTTAATTCACAAATCTTAAAAGAGAGCTTTGAAGAGCAATGTATTGGTGTCCCTCTAAAGCACTTACACTGTCCTAGTTACCCAACTAAATCTAAATGCTGTTGCCAGCTATTTATTTGGGATTAACTCAAACCAGAATGATTCAGCTCATGCAACTGGCACAGATCTGGGAAAACTGACAGGCTGAACTTGATCAGATTTTCATCAGTTAAATTGTATTAAGCTTTTTAAAACATTTAAAAAAATATTGCCAAGTAAAGGTCAATGCAAAATCCCATGTAATGACAAGGAAAAGTTATTTTTGGTTATTAATGTATTGCCTATCAATTCTTGATTGCCCTTGTTTAGCAGAAAACAGAAGAGACATGCCACAGCACTTATTCATGAAGCATCTCTTTAAACAAAAGAATCAGCATGAGAGCTCTGAGCATGTTCTAAAACTAAAATACTGTTTGGATCTTAAATATTTATTTTAAGGCTGAATCTAATTCTAGCTTTCAGAGACTCAAGACTGTTTACCAAATAAGGCATCAGATTGCTTAGTTTCTTTGAGATAAGCCATTTATTTCAATACTACTTAATGGTGACTCAATCAACCCAAACTTGACATATTCAGAATCAGCTGTTCAGAATTAGACTCCATAATGTTCCACATTCCAGCAAGAAAGGTAGGAACAAAATTATGTTGTATTGTTTTGTTTCGTTTTTCTATATTGTTTATTATGATTACAGAATATAATGTAACTTTAAAAGCCACCAGATTTTTAATAATGCCAAACCACCAAATTGGCAGCATTAAAAACATCATTTTGTGATCTAATTCAATCTATAAATGGAAACCAAACTCTACAAGGACTAATTCAAATAATTATGGAATAGGCCTTTACAATAATCAAACTAATATTTTTTTCTGCTGAAATAACCAAGAAAAAGATCTTGATTTGGAGGCCTTGCTAAAGACTTTGGATCTTGTAGCTATGGGACCATGGAAAAACCTTCCACCTTATCTCATCTAACAAGGTAAAGAGATAAGTGTGTTCCTGGGTATTCAGGATTTTAAAGATAGTTTAGAGATAGTTATGCAATAGTAGGTGGATATTTGTATCCTAGGAATTCTAGGAAAGATTCCTAGAAAAAAGTTCTTTGGCATAGGGAAACATCTGAAGGGTCCAGCCCAGGGCAGAACATTAAGTGCAACCAGCTGTATTCACTGGTTCAGGGAGCTTTGCCACAGGCATCAGAACTGCTGGACTGATATTGTCAAACAAAGTGAAGACATGTGAATACAGAAAGCAGCCTAGTGAGCTGAAGAGGGTGCAGAAGGGAGGAAGCACTGACATCCTGGCTGGTTGCTTTAATTCAGATTTAGCCTCAGGCATATAGGATCAGGAGTAGCACAAAGGATAAATGATTTATGAACTCTGTTTGATAAAGATGGTTGTGTCAAATGGCAAGAAAGTTTTTCAGGAAGGAAACTGTCCTCAGTATCCATAAGATGACCTAATCATGGTTCAAATTGCTTGGAATACTGCAGTATACTGCAGTTGAACAGCATGATGAAGGTGAGGATGACTAGATAAATACTTCAAATTTGGAAAATACAAAGAATGATAAATAACTACAGGAAACAACAGTTCTACCTCTCTGAATGAAATATATGAGAAAGAACATACTTTTATTGCAGCAACAAAATGATATCATAGGCCATATGTTCAAATATTGGTTTCATATTCAAGAGTTTTCTGAACCTTTGAAGATTCATTCTGCAAAGCTGTATATCCAAATATCCCAAAAAACATTAGTAGAAAAAATTAAGCAAAATATATTTGACTTGGACTTGAGCATAGCCTAATGTAGTTATCTACATTTCA
This sequence comes from Serilophus lunatus, assembly GCA_013399895.1. Lineage (NCBI taxonomy): Eukaryota > Metazoa > Chordata > Aves > Passeriformes > Eurylaimidae > Serilophus > Serilophus lunatus. The sequence continues at coordinate 978,412 of VXBA01001109.1, read as the reverse complement.
ATTGGTGTTTTGGATTTTCATTGACAGAAAGAGTTGGTTAAACTCAGTTAAATGCAAGAAAGAATGAAGAATATGTTTTTCAGTTTTAAGCACCAGTTTTGAGCACCAGTTCAGCAGCTCTAATCAACTACTTGGATCCAGACAGACACATTCCTCAGCTACAACTGTACAAGCTAAGAAAAGTTTTGCTAAGGCCTCTGAAAGCAGAGTCCTCACCAGATAAAGTAACAATGAACTATCAAAAAAAAAGTGTTGGTTTTTTTGTTTGTTTTGTTTTATCTAGACAGAAAAATTAGTTATTGAGGAAATATTCTAGGAAAACAAAATACAGATCATTAAGTATACAACATATTGGCAAGACATTAAAAATAAATGTAGCGGTCTAGGCAAGTAGAAAAAAAATTTTGTCAACAACTGATACAAGTAAAATTCAACATGTTAGAGAATGATCATATCCACTTGGAAGATTCACCCTCTTTGAAACAGAGCCAGATGAAAGTACATGAAAACCTTGAGATACATGAGGCAGTTGATAAAAAATTAAAACAATACAATACAGATTTTTCAAATTATAAAACCCAGGCCTGGTTAGCCACTCAATTCCCTTTATTGGCAAAATGTCCTAAGGCTAGTTTTGAAAATCATTTTCCATTTAGCTACATTGCAAGAGGAAAGAAAAACACATAAAAAGGAAAAAAACCCAAAAAACTAAAACCAACCAAACCAAAATCCTCACAGCTTTATTAACAGCTTAGTCATGAGGATACTCTCTCTGAAGGATAGAAGGTTTATAGCCTGATTCCTGAATATGTTTCTTTGCAAAAATGAGGTACAAAGAACAGCTTGCATGGGCAATTACGTAACAGTTGTCAAGGTATCACAGCATAATTTACTGTACTAGTTTGAAATCAAACCAGTGGGAGATCGCAAGTCAGAATTATAATTTAATAGAAAGAAGAAAATTAGAAGAAATAAATAAATGCAGTAGCACAAGAACACTGACAAAGTCAGATACACCCTGACACTCTATGGTGGTAGCAGTCCAAGCAAAGCAGTTCCGTTGAAGCAGTGATCCTGTAGGAAGAAAAGGGTGAGAAAGTCCAACGGTAGCTCTTGTCCTCTGGGAGTACAGTAGGTAAGCGCTGGTGTGGTGTTCAGAGTCTCAGCTTATATCCAGGATGGAATAGTTGGCTCCTCCCTCTGGGCGAAGCATCTCACAATGGGATGGTGAGTCATGTGATAAGGCCTGATGGGCCCATTAACAGCAGATAGTCCAGGAGGGAGTTATCTCTGAGCCATGGGCGAGGCATTGATGGCCCATTAACAGAAGATAGTACAGAGGGAGGAGGCGAGGAACACTGCTTCACCTGGTTTCAACAGCTCACCGAGATGGTAATAGAATATACTTCATCCCAGGACAGTAATATATGTTGAGCTTGATTTACATAGTTTTAGCTGTTCCATTCACTTCTATGATCCACAGATGCTAACCTGAAATGGAATGAACATACTTCCTGACTTTACAATAAAACAACTATTTAGCAAGTAAAATGTAACTTTCGTGTTGCACGAGACCTAGTAATTTATTCGTGACAATTTCTTCTTTCAATAGTAGTTGCCATCTCGTACTTCAGGGAGAAGCAAAAATTCATCTCCCCAACAATAAATTACCTAAATATAGGCCTTTTTAGTCTGCACATTTTCTAGTCAGTTTAAAAATTCAATCTTTCCTAAATTTGGGATGACCTTCAGATGTCCATAACACAAATTAAGTATTGCATTTTGCCAATAAAATTTTTTTCAATAAAAATGCTTATTAAACGTGTTTATCATTCAGTAATTGTTATGTAGACTTATCTGAATTACAAAAATGCAGAGCATCTGCAGCTCCTCAGACTTCTTCAGAAATCAGAAGTAAGCTTCATTTTTTTCCTCCAAAGACTGACATCCACACAGTGAAACTTGGCATATTTGTTTTCCCACATGTTGGCATTGCATGTTAAAGGAGATACTAGCATTATCTTCCTAAACCTGCTAAATTTAGGGTGAAATCTTTGACAATTCTTAAAAGGTGTGAACGGATTTCAAGGCAACTATCACATTTTGTCATGTTTCAGAGTTGGTTTGAATATCGTGGCATTTTTCTGCAAATCCTACAGGATCTTCTGTTAATTGACAGAGATAAAGAAATTTGTCACTACAGAGAATGTTTCTTACAAAGTTTTTAGATCAAAGACACAACCCAATTTTTTGGTCATAGATTGGTTATTTGACATTAGTGTGTAAGGACTAATTTAGTTTCCAAGAAGCTATCCACAGATAGGGAATTTAATAAAGGTATTTGTTCATTGCTTTTCTACCCATCTTCTGAAATACCATCTTGAGCCATGAACAACAACAATCTCAGTGGTGTATCAGTTGAGAAGCATATATGAAATTAAAACTCAGTTTTTCCTCATTTTCTGGCTGAATGTGGCTATATGTGATTAAGAAAATTCACAAGAGATTTTAGTTTAAATTTTTTGAACTGGAGAACCAGACTGTTGCCTTTATAGTAGATGTGGATAAAACACTGGAAACATGCTGGGGGAAGAGGGGGAGCAGAGACAGAGCATGCAACTACTAATCAGAAAGTGTGGAGAAAGAAGTTATCATTAATAATTAGAAATGAGATGATGGATGCCATTCAAAAACTCCATTCCAAGAATTGTCTTTTGTGTGTTCAAAGAGTTTGGTGAAACATTCAAAGGCCTGGAAGCAAACCAGGGAATACCAGATCCCTAGCTGTGCACAATGTCAAGGATCACTCCACTAGTTTACACTGACAAATTTAGAGGCGCATTTGACACTTAAATAACTTTTATACAATTGGTGGCTTTTGAAGAGAGCTGGGACAGCAGATGCCTCATGACAGACAGCATGCTGTGCTGGCAGATGCCAACTGGACGCTTAAAAATCTCAGTTCCCTCTCATCAAGTTGGAACTTCATGTCAAAAAGACTGTCTAGTTACTTTGTAGAAAATTAGGCCTCTAGTTAGGGTCATTTCTTAAGACTTAGCTTAAGAATAGTCATGAAAGCTAGATTTAGGCATAGAAGGTTGCTTCCTCTAATTCACAATTTAGTTTCAATTTCTACAGACAATTCAAGGCAGAAGACCCTTGCTATCCATTTAGTTCAATTTAGGATTTTTTTTTTTGTGAATAATATCTTTTATTTGTGATGTTTAAAGATTTTACTTCCCACTTGAGATTCTAAGAATTCTCACAGCATGGCTGCAAGGTTTTTTAATGCATTTTGCAACCAGCTGTGATCTGTAAATCTACTAGAAAGAGTGTCAAGTCTATTGTTTGGTCCTGGAACAACACAATTCTTACATTTTTTCCTTGTTTCTAAATTCACTAATAATGTCATCTCCAGAGAAAGCTTCATAAATACAATCTGTCCTATACAAATAAATTATGTTGAGTTGTCCTTGTTTCCCCAGATATCTGGAGTATAAAAGGAGGAGTCCAAAGAAAGCTACCTAGCAATTCTTCTCAGCACAGGCAGAGACCATCTGCAGACTGCCATAAACAGATAGAAAGAACATACTTCTTAGGGTGCATTCTCTTACCATCTATGCCATCAGTGTGCTAGCCATAGCTGAGGTAGAGAAGCTCAAAGCTCACAAGTACTGGATTTTATATGGAAGAAACTATGCCACCCTGTGGAAGTTTATAAACAGAAAAAAGTGTTGAAGCAGGGGGAGAAAAAGATTTCCTCGATATTTCAAATTAAGAAATGAAAGATGTGAAAAACTATTTAGCTAAATAATTTACTGTCAAAAGTAAAGCAAGTTATAGGAGGAGACAACTGTGATACTCATAGGTGATTTCACTGACATCAGACAAAAAAAATTCTTCATGTTAATTAGAATTTCCCAAAGACATCTAACCACATCTTTGATTGAAATTCTGTTAGCCATGAGAAGACCTGTTGGATTATGGTGCAGCATCTATTACCTTGGAGTTTTTCTTCCAAGGAAAATAAGAGGGGGTGGGAGTGGAGCATGCATGGATAGAGAGAGAGATAAGACTCAGCGAGCCTGGTTTATTGCACGACACGGAATGAAGGTACAGTTCAGGGCAAGTCCAGACCCACAGGGACACAGGCACTCCAGGCCCATCAGAAATCACCAATGAGATTTGCTAAAGAGAACAGTCTATACAAGCATAAAATATTTTATAAACATTGTTATAAAATATATTTTACATAAATATCAATAAACACACAAAACATAAATATACACAAATACAAAATTCCGTAATACCAAATTATGATATTTATGAAGTGCTTCCATAGGCAGAGTGTTAAGGAAAAATTACTGAGTACCATACTGCACAGGAAGGTAATTTTTTCATTTCAATAGTAAGAAACACTTAGTACCTGAAGTAACATTCTGAACAACTTAATTCTTTCCAGTCAGTTTGCCCTTCTTTAACTTATGTAATTATTTTGTTTCTTTCCACATCCATGTTTCTACATTGTAATCAAGCCATTACAGAAAGCCTCCATGGATATTCTGGTGGAGCTTCATGTGAAGGACCTGTGTAATGGTAGTTAAGGGAAAGGCCCAAAGCAGGAACTATTTATTACATAATAGAAAATCAAATACTTTACAAAATAGTTATTTCTCATTAGTATGACCTGGGACTTTCTTTGTTCCTTTAGTGGATGATTAATCTAATGCTAAAGTTTGGTACTATGGTTTCAAATTGAACCTTAATATTGGAAAATGAAGTTACAGAAAATATGACAGAGTGAAAGAGGCAACATACCTGACTGATCATCTCAAAAGAATAACTCCCTAGAACCTTGAAATAAAGACTGAGGACAAGCAAATGCTTTGAAAGAAGTAGAAAATGTAGTTAAAATATTTTCTGCAGACTAAACAGAATTAGGTTTGAAGCATCTGTATTTCATTTTATCCTACCTCTACTGCCTTGCAGTCATCTATGATCACATTGAGAAAGCCTATTTTGCCAAAGGATTTAAAAAAACCTTTTCCTTTCATTTGTGTGTCATTGTATTGGATCTGGCTGAGATGACCTTAATTTCTCCATAGCAGCCCTCATGGTGCTATGTTAGTGTTGGTAGCTAGAAAGGTGTTGCTAGCATCTTTTTTGTGTTTTTTGGCTGCTGCTGAGCGCTGCTCCTACAGCCGGCTCCTACAGCCATCTCTGCAGCATTCCTCTCTTGCCAGTAGGCTGGGAGTGGGCAAGATCTTGGGTGAGGACACAGCCAGGACAGCTGACCCAAAGTGACCAGAGGGGTATTCCATACCATATCACATCTTCTCAGTAAAAAATGTTTGAAGAAAGCAGGCGGAGAGAATGACAGTGTGGGGAACATTGTCATTAAAGATATTTGTCTTCTGGAGCAACTGCTACACATACCAAAGCATTTGTCCTGGGAAGTGGCTGAGCATTACCCTCTGAAGGGAAGTGGAGAGTAAATATTTTGCTTTCCTCTGCTTTAGTGAACAGCCCTTACTGCTGCTTTATTTAACCATCTTTACCTTGACCCTCAAGGACTTTTTCCATTCTATTTTCTTCCCCTTTGTCCTGCTGAGGAGGGGAGTGATAGAGTGGATTGATGGGCACCTGGCATCCAGGCAAAGTCAATCCACAACACTCACAGCCACTATTAACTTATAAGGCATTATTGTCGGCACCACTTGCTACCCATACAGTTAACACAAAATGCTAGTTGGAATAAGATAAGATCCAAAACCCACAATTTTGGGTTCTTCCTATTTTTATTTCTTCCTTATATTCAGAAATGCATGTATTCCTCTAATCCTATCATACCCCACTTAGTGTAGTGGACTAGTTATTAAAACATCTCAGTGATCAACCAATAATTTTTTATTTTATTACACATACCTATACAATATTAAAAATGTTGACTACCTTATATGCAAAATGTGGAAGATCAAATCATGTATATTACTAGAAGGCACACTAAGTGCTAAATACCCTGCACTACAGTTATTGTATCTGGCATTTAATTTCTTTCCATCACAATCACAAAATGCATTATCTATTTCTGCGTAATTTTTAATACAGACCATCATTTTGATTATTGATATGCTCAGTCTTATGAAGAAAAAAGCAGAAAAGCTTTTAAAAATATATTTGCATTTGCACATTTGAATATTCTACGTATTAGATTACATTCAAAGTTAATTTCATAGTATTGTCCCTCTAATTTGTTTAAAGTTACATAAAAATGTCTGTGTTCATAGTATATTAAAAATATCCTTTAAATAAAAGACACCATTATTATAATCAGGGAAACTATTAGAAAAAAGGAAGAAATGGTGTGAAAAATCTTGTACAAAGTTGACGGTCATTGTAATTGTTACAGTATTCTCTTTTAAATAAGGACCTGATTAAAGTAAGAAGGTCTATTGAAAATATAAATTTTATATGTACCTTTCTTATCAAGTTTTTGGCAGGGTTCTTCTGAAGGTCACTACAATCTAAAAATTTTATGTGCGGGTTGGGTTTTTTTTACACCTTTTAAAACATCATTAAAAACCCACATCATCAAAACAATTAGTCCTAAAATGAATGTGCTGTGTAATACCATCGTACTTAAATAGAAACACGGAGATGCCTGCCTCTTTGGGTACAGCTCCACTGCTTCCTCTGGGGTCCATGGCAAACTAAGAAGTTCCTGTTTACCTTCCTGTCTAGTGAAGGGATTTTGTACTCCTGTGTCTCCCAGGTATGTGCTGAATATGTAAGCTAGTCTTAAACTTGGTGCCAAATAAGTTACCAACATTTAAAAAACTTCCCTAGCATTTTTGGACATAAACATTTTATGTCCATGCCATAAGGGAGAAATAGTTGTTTCAAGTTTCTCAGTTGTGATAAGCTTAAGTTTTTTTTCTTTTTTTCTGCTGCAGCACATAGGAGAGGAAGGATTTTGCATAATGGTCAGCATAGCTTCTTACCTATATAAAGTTGCAACCAATTTCCTAGTCAAAATCCAGTCTGGGAAACTAGACTACGGCAAGATGCAGTGATTTCTGTGTTGCTAAACAGAGTGTTAAAGCCAAACCAAGGATGACAGGATTTTCTATAGCATGTTTTGTATTAGAAAACAACGCACCACTATGGCAATAAGCAAAAATAATTTTGTAGGAATTCATCTTTCCTCACAACTATTTTATTGTGTTTTATGCAGATTCTTTTCTCATCTTACCTTTTCCAAAATTTTTCCAATTCTTAGGATGCAGATATACAGCACAGCAAAAGCAAGGTGGGCTGGCACTTCTCTGACCTCTGTGAGCCTGTCTAGAGAAGCAAACACAAGCTATTTGTTATTTTCCTCTCACAGTTAGTCCCCACCTTCCTGCAGTGGCCTGATAACTAGTTTTTCCTTCCTATATAATAACGTTTTTATTCCCCCATATGCTGTACTACAAATCACCATCAAATACCATCACCACCAAATACCACCGGTTTTCCTTCTCTGCCTTCCAATATGCATGCTGCAGTCCTCCTCATGCCCACCTTCAAGGATCCCCACCTGCAGATCTGTCACAGACATATCTGCTCATCCACAGAGAGAACTAGTCTTTCCGAAAGGGTGGTATGAGAGAACCTGATTTTCATTTTGATTGTTATGGTGAAGAAAACATGTGGTCACTCTCTTTTTCACCATTATTTCCTTTCCAACACGCTTGTCAGGTATTACAAAGAGGAGCTTTGAAGTATAAACTGTTCTATTGTTTCAGTGGGTGGAAACCAAGACACTAAAGTTGAAGTCAATATTAGATTACCTAATGTGTAAAACAAGCATATAAAAAGAAGAGGTTTTTTTGAAGACCATAAGAAAACCTAACGTTTGACTCAGACTAGGGGAAGGAAAGTATAAAGGGCTAACAAGCCAGTGTGTCCTGTTTCAAAGGAATGGGACATAGAGAACTCAGCCTTGAAAGAAAGCTAATGTGAATAGACAACAGAACAGTTGTTTGCCTGCAAGTTATCTAAACCCTGAACACTCCCGGTAGAAGCAGTACAAAGGGTGAGAAGGGCTGAGCTCAACTGTTTGGATTTTGTTGGGTAAATGTTATGAGCACAACAATGGTGTCCTGTTATTGTGAGAATGTAAAGAAAAGATTTGAATGTCTTTGGATAGTGAAGTTGGTTATTTCACTGCTACTTGCAACATACTGGGCCACACAAACATATCCGATCTGTTTTTAAAAAGCTAGGATTATTTCTGCCAACCCCCAAATCTCTCTTTATAGTAGGTTCCAAACTAGTCAAAGGAACATTCTAAGAAATAATGAAAATGGGGGAAACTCCAGTCTGCTTATTAGTGCACTAGATTCCAAGACAAAAGTAATTTTTGGATGGGTGTCAAGACTATGGGAAAATGTATAAGAAAGGAAAATGCTTATGTCCTTCCCTTGAACATATCTGACATTTTAATGAAATGAGTGATGCTTGCATAAATAATTCAATGCAAAGTGTAGTAAAGATGAAATAAGAGAGGCGCAAAGATGACTAAATATTTTCTGCTCTCCAACCCTCACGCCTACTGTTTTACCCCTCTCCTCCAGGCCATTTGACAGAAGAAATAAATGCTGTGAATTGGGACAGAGAACTAGACTGGAAGAAAAGGAGAAAACACTCTAAAAGGTGGAAATGTCCACAGATAAAGATGTTCTGTTCTTGTCAAAGCAGAAACTTTATCTTTTCACACAAGTCACTCTTTCACCATAATGCTACTCCCTTGCTACCATTCATAGTTATGAACAGCTTTATAAGAGAAGACACTTGTTCTTTGAGTTTCTAAAGAAAGACTGAAAGTACTACTGAGCATGCTCCATTGCTTTTCCCAAGGCTACATCTTCTACTCTTTTGACAGGAGGACTCTACAAGGATATACCATGTATTATAAGCTATTCCAACAAAACATTTTCTTACTTCCCATAGTAATAAAAAGTTCTATCATTGAAGTTTTATGTAGCAAAAACTACGCATACCAGGTTTGACACTATATCTGCAGGTCTACCAGTAGTTTCTACTGATGTAACAATGCTGTTCCATGACTGGATCTTGTGACACTGAATATTAATTTACAATATGAATTAGCACATAGTACATACTGTGGAATTTGTTCTGTTTTGGAAGGGAAAGGCAATCTTTTTTGATCTCTTTACTAACTCAATGGAAAGATATTTTCAGAATCATGTGGACATTGTAAGTGCTAGTCTTCTGTAAAGTTTACTCAAGAGTAATAAAATAATGTTATCTACACATTCCTCTTGGTATCCTCTGGACATAAAAATATCTGAGAATGCAGTACTAAGCACCTATAAAGAGTTGTGACAAGTAGCAAGGTAGTATCACTCAGGTTGCACTTCATCTGTAAAAAATTGTCGTGTAGAGAGTAATATATATACACGCACACGTATATATATAGTATGCCATGTTGGAAATGGTTGCAGCATGCCAAATCTTTTTTTTCATCCGAAGTACAAGAGATGGGATGACTTTACAGCTGGAGCCTCTGTGCAAAATTAGGTGTTGCAACAGTCTCTTTATTCTGTCTCATGTGAAATGCGTAAGTATATTCTGCCTACAGATACATGAAGGACATTATCTGATAATAACTAAGACATTTCATATAACAAAAAGAATTAGCCAACTAATTCCTATTATAAGAATTACTTCTTTTATAAATTTAAAATCAGAGGTGTTTTGGTTCTTGTTTTTAATTTTGTTTGTTTATTTGTTTTTTTTGTTTGTTTTGAGAAGGAAACATTCATGTAATGATCTGACAGTGGTTTCATAGTTATGTGAAACTTTTAAAAATAGCAGGAAATGCAAGTAATTTAAGTAGCACTCCTGTGAATTCAGTTGCTGAAGTTCTAGAATGTGCAGGAGACCTTTTGCCATTAATCTCACGCCAAGCACACTGCCCCGCCAACCAGAGTTGCTGTGTGATCACTTCCTACCTTCATTTCATTAAAAAATGAGCGAAGTTAGTACAAAGTGGTAGGTTTCTGCTATACTGACTGTTTTGATCACTCAGGGAGTGATCACGGAGTACTCAAATGAGCAGCTGGGTGGCAGTGTGGCAACCTGTAGCAGAGGAGGCAATGACACGGCAGTTCAAGGTAGGTAATTTGCCAGCCCACACAGAAACTGATTATTTCCTAAGGAGGAATAAATTAATCTGGAGAAATGCACTCAGAAAAACACAGCACTTAGTTCTCATCACCAAATTCTCATGAGGAATTACAAAATAGTAGAATATGTGAAGTTGGAATGGACCCATAAGGATCATTGCGTTCAACACTCTGCTCCTTGCAGAACAAACTAAAATTAAACCACACAACTAAAAGCGTTGACCAGACACTCCTTGAACTCTGACAGGCTTGGTCCCATGACCACTTCCCTGGGGAGCCTGTTCCAGTGACCCACCACCCTCCTGGTCAGCCCATGCTCCTTCACTTCCCCTTCTGAGGAAGTTGTAGACTAAGATAAGGCTAAGGTAAGTTTTGTTAAAACTGAACTACACTGCAGTTCATAAAATCACGAGTTTAGCCATTTAGCTTGTTTCATCCTTTGTGTCTTTTGCAAAGCACTCTTCCAACTACTTTCAAAGCAAAAACACAAAAAGGTTCTTCCTGATGAAGTCTTTCCTGTCAGATATCTATGACCAGAAATGGAACCTGGTGGTGCTTTTTTGTTCCTTAGATGCTCAAGATGAAAATTATCAGTTTCAATGTGAAAGTAAAGAGATGAGAGTAGATGTGCATAAATACTTCATTTTATTGCCTTTTAATTTTCAAAAGGACATATTGCCTATATATGCAGACATGTTGGGCTAAGGCTTCTCAGAATCCAGTCCTTCTCAGATTACTTTAAAGTGTATTGATATTTCTTTGTCAAACCAATGTATGTCAGTAAAATCTAACGGGAAAGAAAAGGTGTGGGAAGTATGTAAAGAACCTGTTGTTCATTCCTGAATTCACACCCAGAAAATCCTTGTTTACTTGCTTCCCAATTTCTTGAAATAAAAGAGTGGATATGTGTATCTACTCCAAAGATGATACAATAAATGCAGTAGACAGACAGAACCTGTTCCACAACACACCTTGGTAAGCATGTCAATCTCTAAAAGGCATCTAAATAGGTTCTTCCAATACCCTGTGTTTGCTTTGCTAGCTACCCAGCTGATTTTCTTTTTTCCTGATGGCTGATGTCATAAGTTTTCTCAGAAGTCAAATTATTTGTGGATCACAATTTCACAAGACTGACGTTAATGGGTGACATGATTTTATATTTTTAAACATAAAAATTGATTTCATAAAGTATATTGATGGCTTAAGCAAGGAGTATTTGACATATTTTAGATGAAAGTAAAACTGAAGTTATCAATAATGTTTTCCTTCTACAACTCACTACTTTTCTGTGCATATCTGTACTCTCTGGATAAATCATTAATATGCCACAAATACACATATAAAGCCTGATCAAGTATTTGATAGCTATGAATCCACCACGAGGCTGAATGATTTGCATTAATTCAAAAGCACAACAACCCTTTCCCTGAATACTTTCTGTAATGATGAATTGTTCTCTCCTGTCATTAAAAATATTAAAAAGCAGGTTCAGAATGGTGGGACACTGGTTCAGTGATCAAGAGTAGAGGGTGGGTTTGCAAAGAATAGCCTTCATGGTTTCAGCAAAAAATATTAAGAAGTTCTCAAACCCAGCTAAAATAATGTACCCCTCCTCCCTCCCAACATTTCTTCAAAAATAGTTTCTTACACTGCCTCACATACTGAAATCTTCCACGTATCAGTTTTGTATTCTTTATGAGTAAGAACTTGTTCGAGGCTGACTGTGCTTTATATTGTTTTTACTATAATGACAACATACTGTTCCAGCAAGAATATAGAATTCTTAAAGACAGGATTACTTATGTTACATATTGAGGAAAGAATAGACCAGCACAGAAAATGGTGATATAGCAGCCATTGAGGTGATTTTACATCACTCTCAGACATTAAACAAATAGTTAGAACACTGGCATGTTAATGGAAAATTGTTTAAGTTAATAAAAAGGAAAGCTATTAAAAAACTCATAATGTCAAGAAATTCTTTAAGCTCTTGCTGATGGGAAACAGAATCATCCAGTGGAATGCAAACAAATGTTTCTGTCAGCTATGAAGAGATCTGGTCTCTATTACCGAGGCTGTCATGACTTCTTGTATTTGTGAGGTGGACTCTTGAAGAAGTCAGGTGTCTTTGTCAACAACATGTGCTTGCTTGAGCTGCAGGTACCACCTTGGATCAGCTCTGTCCCTCTGCAGTGTCCATGCTGCCTATGTACTTTTGCCTCTGACCCGCTGCAACGCAGAGCTCTTGCAGCAGGAGGTGAGTCAGACCAACAATAGCCAGACCTTCCTTCATTATAAATTCCAGGTATTCTTGAACTGATTGCACCACTAAGGATCTACAAAGCAAAGGAAAGCAATGAAGAGTGCAGACTCCTGAGGTATACCAAAGTCAATGAAGAGTTCTCAATTTTTTTAATGAGACATGTATTTCACCACAGTCTTTGAAAAATTCTCTCATTATTTTCTTGAGACTTAAGAACATTACAGAGGAGACAAGAGTGGTGACAGCAGCACAAGCAACACCTTCCTCGGTGTTTTAATGTGAAACATTCTTCCCACTTGTTTAATTTTGAAAAATGCCTCAGCAGAACAAGTATCGTTTGTGATTTACTTTAGCATGTGAGAATATCACTGGAAATGGGTACCTGCATCTATTATATGTGGGGAAAAAAATAAAGGTTCTGCCTCCTTACCAATTCAACTTTATAATCTTATTTAAAAGAAATTAAAAAAACCCAATAACAACAAAATACTCAATATTACTATGTTTTCAATCCAGAAAAGATGCCGTCATGAATGAACTGAACCAAAAGAAACCTTTGCTTGGGAGAGAAGAAACAGAATAGTTTCCTATGTCATGGGCCACACAAACAGACTAATCCTAAAATCACTCAGTCACTATGCTGAATGGAAATGAAATAGAGGAAACTGGCTGCCATGGCCAGAGCAAGTATCTGCAGATGGGGGGCAAATAGTAGGACTATTCCTTTTGGCATCAGCTCACTACCACATCATTTCACTGTAACATGAGACCTCAGCCTGGAGGACATAGTGCAAAAAAAGTACAGTAGAATAATAAAAGTCTCTTTAAATTTCTAGGGTTGCATCACTGCTTTTAAAAAAGGAAATTGCAGGAAGAAGAGAGAACCTGGCAAGAGTAAGAAGCAAGTAACACACTTCTGTGTTCTCCTGAACTAGAGATCACAGACAGCTGGGAGAGTCCTGTCCACACTTGAGATAGGACATGGCAGCAACACCAAATCACAGCACAAAACAGTAATAGTGCTCCACCAACCCTCCCCTTCTCTTGGGGATAGTCCATAAAGTGAGGGGGCTTTATTACTCTCCTTTCTTGAAAGTTTCAAGCCAAGATCAAGAACTCTTCACAGAATCACAGTGGGATGCTGTGATGAAACTGGGTCTGGAGTAATGTTATCTAACTGAAGGCTGAGTGTTGTCAAAGGCTGATGAGTGCTGTTGATCTGACAAGAATTTTTGGAGAACAGTTTACACATTTTTTAACAGGCCCATAATCTGATTTTGTTTTTATTATTTTCCCCATGTTCAATTGTCAAAGATATTTGTAGCATCTTACTTATAGCTGAAGTGAAGTGCCCAATGCCATGAAGTATCGCAGAATAAGATCAGCGATTCCAGGTGCTATGTCGTAATTCACAACCTAGTGAAACCCATTTGAGTTTGTGTATGGTTAGCTATTCTTGTCTTAGTTTTTAACTTGTTGTGCATGCTATAGCAGCTGCATTACTTGCACTTGGGACACTGAAAAAAATTGAAAGAAATAATCGAAAGCAGGTTCTCATTATAACACATAATTACATCATTTCCTCAGATTATATTTCAACAAAATACTGTAAATTCCTTATTTTCACATCTTTTTTTTGTGTTATATCAGTGTTATGCCTCTGACACATAAAAACTATTTTTACATTAATCAGGGTGTTAATTTTCCCTGGCATCAGCAATTCCTAGGGCATTTTGGAAGAGGTACAGTGTTCTGCTTGCCCTCTTCTTGGGTCCTGGCCTCAGAAGTTGTCTGCTGTAAGATTTGGTCCTTGTAAAAAGATTCTTACATGACTCCATTAGCAGCTTGGACTGCAAGAGAACAACAGACATGTACCTACCAGTGTAGCGTATTACTGGATGTGGTTACTTCTAACACTACTACGAAAAAAGCAATTGGTTAAAAGTCGCTTTTAACAGAATTATAGGCTTATCTTGGTTTTTAAAAGCCGAGTCAGTAAAAAAACCCTTTGCTCTCTGATATGCTATTTGACCCAGGCAGATACACTTTATTGACTTAAGGTGGACAATTACTAAGTAAATTTCTGCCGCACGATTTCGCTTTTGCCAGAGAAGCTGTTAAATTCTGTTGATAAACATTTCTCAAGGACAAGTTGTTCAGGCACTTAGCAACTTCTCTGACAATTTTCTTGAACAGGAAAAAGTATTACAAAACTGTGAATGTGAAAGCAAGTGAACGTTATATGGCTACCTTGGTGCTGTTTACAACATTAAGTATCTAATTGAGTTATCTGACTTGTGAAAGCCACTGAGCCTTCAGGGCAAGCATAAATTTGGTACCTAAACAGGGTGCAAACTTTTCCTCCATGTAAAGGTAACATTAGCATAATGTGACTGTGGTAAGGTTCCACATGGTTTATTGTTTATTTATCTTTATTATATATTTATTTTATATTTATCTTTATTATATTTATCTTTAACTGGAGAGTTCAGGAAGTGTCCTGAAGCAAGAGTACCAGAAAGTACAGAGAGAGCAGAAAGGCCCCACTGCAATAGGAGAACTTTCTCTTGCTACAGCTTTTCTCTGCACCTACAGTACTTGCACTTGCACCCTCTCGACATTTTCAGACCCAAAGGGATCCAGTGGTGTGCAAGTGCATTCCAAGGGGAGCCTGAAAGGATGCATATAGCTTTCTGTGAGGTTAGGCTGAATAAAACATGGTCATGGTAGAACGGATGGTGCAGGAGAGATTCTGGGAGTACTGGGCAAGATGGGAAATGAGATAAATAAGCAGGAATATGGAAGGCAAATATTGTACATGTAGGTGAAGAGCAAGCAAATCTCTTGAAAAGTTTATAAATGGGGTTCTGAGTACTGAATAACTGCATGTTTGAAATTATGGCCTGTAAAGCACAGTCCCTATGTTTTGCCTCATTGCGGCAAGAAGGTAATGCACTATTTGGAAATTATTAGGAACCCATGCCTTCCCAGTAAATGATCCTTACAAGTTCCTTTTGAACAATAATACATACAGCATCAGAATTTAGACTCTGGAGTTACTGAACTTTATGAGATTGGCTTGGTTTCACTGTAGAACTCTTAGCTTAGAGCATTGCAGAGTTCTGGCTTTGTAAACATATACGAGCAAACTTGCCAAAAATAGAAGTGAGATGCCACTCACTTTTTTTTTTTTTTTAAATTGTTTTCTATCATTAAGTGTTTCAAAAATCCTTCTACCATAGCAACAAAAGAAAAAGACTTGCTTATTGGATTTTATATGTCACAGGGGGGAAATAAAACCAAACAAGCATTATGCTGCACATCAAACCATGCACATACCCAGCACATTAAATAGGAAAAAAAAAAACTAATAAAGCTGGATTCTCTCTCATGAAACAGAGAAGCAAAATTGTTGGAGATACTGCCCAGATATTCAGATTCAGCCATCCAAGGCTATCCCTGGGAGGCCCATGCGTTCAAACAGGACAACTATCCAGAATACTAGCATGTAAGATAAACACTGAGAGCATGAAGAAATGTTGTATGAAAGTCTGAAAAAAGACATTTTCCTTCTCACTAAGAAAAGTCTTCTAAGAGTATTTTTCCTTAAATAAGAGGTGCATTCAGCAGTCTTTATGCCACTCTTCTCACCCATTGCAGTTTCATTGTACAAACAGTACTGCATAAATATCAGTTACATTAAGCACTTAAACAAAGGTAGGTGGAGCCCCATGGTTTTATAAGTCAGGCTTTTCAAGAAGGTTGGGAAAAGCATTAGTCACAAAAAATTGCAGGAAAGGAATTTCTTTACAAAGACACTCTAAAAATTGCTCAGGAAATATATTTAAATGCAAGGAAATAAAGTTTAGAGGATTTTTACTGTCAGTTTACAGCTTGCAATGTGCCTTAAACTTGCAAGATTCTTAGATTTAGTTCTCCCACTGTAATTGTTGAGATTAATTTTCACTAATTACTAGCTTCTCTAGCCAGTTCCAATAGTCTTCCCTTCAACATCACTATAATCTTCTTTCTTTTGCTTCTTCATCTAGCGACTAATTTCAGTTATAAAGAACTACTTCCAGTTTTAAGAGGAACCTTATGTAGTCATCAGTAGGTAGAATGAGATTTCATGGAAAGATTTATAAGAGGAAGAAGAAACCTTTTACCGTTTGCCCACAAGGTCATAAGTTTCTTTATTGAAACTGGGCTAATAATACCTATCATCTACCTTTCAGGTGAACAGCTAATAACTGGTATCTACCTACTGAAATAAAGAATGTCTTCAAAAGCTGTTTGTTATTAGTATTTATCTGAAGGAAAAAAAGAACCTCCAGCATGAGACATTAAAGGGCATAAAACTCTCACGGAAAATACCCACAGGTCTGTGTTACTGGGACGATGAAGTAGGGAACTAATGGGTGATGTACTGAGAACTTAAGAGTTGTCCATGAAGTCAGCGTGAGCCTTAGTTGTTTAATCTATTTTAAAATCAAGCCCAATAGTTTTATTTATAAGAACCAGCAGTAATAGCATGTGGGAGATGAAGGACAACAACTCCATTAGTAAAGATAGATGTCTTTGTTACCAAAACTGTAAGAAACCAGAGTTAAATCTTCATTCATTTGAAACACTACACACTGAAAACTTGCTATCTCTCCCAACGACTTGCAGGAGGACATAGCATGCCTTTTTTTGACTGTGAGAAATGTGTTGAAGAGCTTTTTACAAAAGACAAATGTTTGGTACTTGGCAGGATAAGGCACATTTCTACGTGCTTGAAAAGTTTAAAATTTCTAATGAACATTGATGCCTTCCATGCCACAAGGGTTCTAACGGTAATGACACACTGAGAATATGATTCTCATATTATGTCCTGTGATTGCTTATCATCCATTTAAATGCTAATAAAGCATCTGTGCCTAGGCTTACAAATTAATGTTAGCTTAATGCTATCCTTGTCAATCTAAAAACATATAGCATCTAAAATTAAGGTTTCAGTACCTCCTTATTACTGAGATTAGTAGAGAGAAAAAGGGTACACATGGAAAAAAATGAGGACTGTTGCATGTATGAGAAAATTAAACATGGATTTCTAGAAATTGCAATAATTTTTTAGATTGAAGAGTGATGAAAATGTAGCCAGGTGGTTATTATGGTGTTTCTGTTCCAGTGTGTATTTTATTCTCAGTTTTCCCAAAAGCATATATCACATGCAAGGCTAAATAGAGTCACACCCAGTGTTTTCTTACAGTACTGTGTTTCCTAGAACAGCACTGAAAGCTGGTTGGACTGTGGGGAATCAGTTATGGGTGAAAGCCATTCACACCTATGAGCTCTAAAAGATACTACCAAAATCAGAATATGTGCTGTAAGAAATTTTTAAGCAATGTGTGCAAACACAGCAATTGTCACAGGCCAGCCCCTCATCTTCTCATTGCAAGTGTGGTAAGAGGCAGTGTAATCACAGTGTCTCTCTTGCTGTGACTTTCAAAAGAAGGAGAAACTCACATGTTCCTTTTTAGCTTTCTTTTTTTGCTTCCAGTAGTTCAGTTAATGCAAATAGTCAAGTGAAGGGACAGACATATAAAGTGAAGCAAGCTGACTGTGAAAGAAATTCAACCTCTTATGGTAACTAAGGATGTAGCCAACATTATTTAGTATCAGGATATGTACGTTGTTACACATTAGGTCAGATTTTTGGCACAATTTTTGTGCACGGGTGGTTTGAGACATCAAAGGGAGTTGCAACAGATTTGTTTCCAAAAAAAAAAAAAAAAGAACCCAGGGTAGTTTACCCTGCCAGTTCCACACTGGCCTGACTTACTGACATGTGCTGCCCAATTATTAGCCACATATGTTGTAGACATGCCTGAGCTACTCCAAACCTTTTAGGAATCTTCCTAAAAAACTGCCAGAATTAAAAAAGACTCCAAACAAAATCAATCAACCTAATAACAAGTTTTCAAAGTAGCAGCAACTATATAATGGATCTAGTTTCTACTGAATAAATGACATCAAGATTTCACTTTTTCATCAGTGTACAGCAAATATTGAAGACTTGCAGGCTCATTTTCATGTTTGTCAGCAGTTACACACCTTTCATTGACTGCACTAAAAATATTTTGATAAGTAACAGCCTGACAGTGGGGGTAAAGGGTTTGCAATCTTATAAAGGTTAATAATTAATTATAAATTGAGACTTAGCTTGCACTCTTTAGTTAACTCCTCTATAGCTGTCTGTCATGTTGATACATTCCCAGGCTTAATCTGTTTAGATCTCCATAGATTTTGATAAACAGCATATAGATGCTGTTAGGTGAAAAAGATAAGATGCCCGCGAATGCCAAGCACTTAATAAACTTCAGGTGTTTTACAAATAACGTCTACAGACCACAGCTCAGGAATCAGAAGTAGCGTAAATTCTGATGTATTTGAACTTCTTGGAAGACTGCAGTAGAATTACCTACACGAATATCAAACTGAGAACCAAATAACTGTAGTAGTCATGCTCCAGAGAGCATAAAGCATTATTAACAACCCAACCAGTTTCAACATGCCAGTCTGTTTGTCTGATGGTACTTTTTAAACTCTAATATATATCTTTTGAGAGAAGAACAAATCTCAAAGGAAGCTAAAATGTTTCACTTTGGAATGATACAGAGGAAAAACTTGGTCTGAATTTTTGTTTTTGTTTACTAAGATACAAAAGAATATTTTTCAAGTAACTTAGTGGTCTTTGATGAACATGGAAAAAAAGGCATTACAGATCTCAGTCCAAGCTCTACTCAACTTAATGAATTTTGTAACCACACTGAACAAAAAAAAACCCCCGAGAATTGCGTTGCTAAGTATTTACATTTGGTTTAGATAAATCCTTTAGAATTCTTTGGAAAATTTATCAGTCTGATAATATGCCCATCTTTCAGCATGCTGGCAGAAAACAAGGAGGAAAAAACAGATTATTCTGCTTCTTTCTCAAGGAAAAAAAAACAAGGTGAGGAAAAGTTACTCATTCCTTCCTAACGAGCTTTTTTCCTGGGAGCAAGTGAGTAAATAGAACCACACAAAGTTGACAAATTTCCAAGGATTGAGCAGTTTAAATGTGCTGAAAATAAGCACACAGGCTGATTATTTTCTTACCCATGGATATCTACAAAATGCTGAACTCAATATCCCTCTGCTACAGCCATAAAGTGGCTGTGATGATAGTTTTTGAACAGGCCTGAGATTTCTTTAAGTATCCCATCTGTTGCCATTCCTGCAAGATTTATCTCTGAATATACTTACACTGTGAGACTTTCTTACACTAGATGGGCAGCCTTACATTTATGCTGTGAGGTCTATTTTACCCTGAGTTTAGTCACTGCACATATTATGTGACACTGTTGCAGCCCCCTCAATTTTTTGGCCCTTGCTTGTACTGATACAGTGAATTCAGCTGCATTTTAAGGTTGGAATCACACTTCATCAATACCCATTTTTATGTTTGCTCATTTTATATGCCATATGTAAAACCAGTGTGGTCTGACTGCCAGCACATAAGTCAGATTTGGGTAACTGGATGCTTCTCTTTGGAACACTGCCTCTTCTGAAGAGTAAGAAGAGGACAGTTTTTTGGTTCTCTCTCAAGCTGCCTCTTGTAGGGCTTATAAGTTGTGTGTGTGCATTATGCTATGTGAATGAAGAAGGGAATGGCCTTTGAAAAGCATCTCCTGCTGCATGTGAGTGCAGGTATGCCTTCAGAGCAGGAGTTACTAATGGTACACAAGAGTGACTCACAAAGGTGTCCTTGCACCCTTGCACCTCTTGGTGAGAGGAAACACTGAATTCAGACCGCCTCAATCTAGAAATGCTCTGCCAACTCAGCCACTGACTTAGGAAATTGTGTTTTCTTTTTCTGAAAGAGAAATGCTCCCCAGTCATTGCTATAGAAAGAGGTGGTCCTCTAAACTTTGCCAAATCTCATCTGATAACTTTAATTCCTCTTATTCAGGATCAAGTTGCTTTCTAACATTTTTCACTTCAACAATAGTGTTTTTATCTGTCAATCTGCCAGGGACCTACTCTATTACTGTCCCCAGAGGCAGATAGGTGTGTGCATTTCCTTTCCTGAGTAGGAGTAGATCCAGTGCAACTTATCCAGAGATCCTACCCTTCCTGTTACATGGGATGACCTTCACCCCTGCTTGCCCTGTCTGCTCTATGACAGAAATAACGGAAGTCTCTCCCCTCTTTGCTTTATTATCACTGATGTTTTTTATTTTTTTCCCCTTCTTCTTCACCAAAAACAGTCTGTGGAGTCTGCCTCTTCCTTCTCCTTGAGCTTCAGTATAAGGAAAGTTCAGAAAGTCAGTGTGTACATTCTGATCGTACAACAGGTACCTTACTACATTTTTTCACCATTCTCTTCCTGATCCTGCTATATCCTTTCCTACCAGTTTTCTAGCCCTTTGTCTGGTGCTGGTCTTTGTCAGAGACAGGAGGGTGAACGACATTAATCATGGCTGACCCCTAGCTGAGGCAATCCCATGCTTCTTTTGAACATTTTTTTTAAACATTTATTTATGGGAGCATCTTTTTTTCCAGTGGAGGTTCTCCTATATAGTGAATTTGGGCTTACTGATAATAGTTTTGCTATTTATAGCAGTAGATGTCCTAGAAACATCTCCAGAATGAAAGAAGTTTACAAAAAACTTGAAAACAAAGTACAAAAAAAAAAATCTTTGTGTTTGGGCACAATCCTAGAGAAAACTCCCATTAATCTCACCTGCACAAAGAATAGAAGATTGTCCCCAATGAAGTTTTACAGGAAGTCTAAGCACACCTAGAAAAAGAAAGCATTTCCCATCTTTGTTTCATATAATTATTTCTATCTGTCCTCTAAAACATGTGTGTTTCTTATGGCTGCAGTATATTCAGTCTTACTTTAAATAGTGATAAGTGTATTTATAGTTCTGTGTAATACAAAATATTACTAGCATGTCAGCATTCGGTTGATCTTCACATTCTTGGCTTCAAAATGGTTTAAAATAAAATACACACACAAAGCAGGGTTGTTTTTTTGGCTCTGGCTTCCTCATTTTTGCCCACAACAGACCTGGCAGATGTGGGATAGCTGGAATGTGCATATCTAACAATTCTCTTCTGTGCCATCATTTGAAGCTGTAGGAGTGCAGCTATTTGGCTGTAGCACAGAACAGAGTGATGAATGTGATGAAATACAGATTTCATTTATGGCCAGGGGATAAATGCTGTTCAGGTCACGAAAACAGATTAGTGCTTGGGGACAAAAACTTCATGAAGAACTCCTTTTTGGAGGTGGACAGAAGGGTACTACAAAACTACAGCAATTAAACTGAAATGAATGACAAGGTAGTTACTGAGAGTATATAACAATACAAAACAGGAACCACAAAAAGATGCAAGTTTCCTAATTGCTCCGGCCTTGGGACAGCCTTGCTGGAGAATTACAATCTGATTAATCACGATAACAGATAAACTGGATTGCTTCACAAGAGATTTTACATTCATAGTTCTGTGGAGAGGTTTAAATTTATTTCAGGGGCCTCATGCCCAAGATATACCCAAAACAAATGAAAGGAAGTCAGATAGTTGTAAAAATGAGTTATGAACCAAGACTTTCTCAGATGACTATTAAGTCTTGATCAGTTTATAACAGATCAAAGAAAGTCTTTCTGAGTGTAGGCAGGACTGTTAGAGCAGAAATTGTGCTCTTATCAGAGCCAAAACCTTATCCCGAATTCAGATGTAGATGCAAGCTTGATAAATGAATCTGTTTTTAAAGCTGGCTGCTCACAAATACAAATGTGAGCAAAGGTGTTTCAAAGATGGATTCATGGCATATAATGCCCTGCATCTGTGTGCTGGATCAACTTAAAAAAATAAGACTAAAAAGATACAGGTCTATATAAGGTTCAAAACCACAGAACAACTCCCTACTATTTTAGGAACAGTGGAATACTCTGCATTTTCATGAAAGTGGGTCCACAAGAGTTTTTCTTTGGTAAGAATATCATTACTGAATAGAGAGATATCTGACAGATCAGAGAGAAACATCCATTACCACTAAGGTTAAAAACACTGAAGTTAAAAACAAACCTGTTTTCAGTCTGTGTCTTGATGTTTGTTATTATTAACAGCTCAATTACTTCTTCCCACAGTCTATATTGGTACAGCATTTTCCTTAGAACAGGGTGAAGTGGCTGGCAAGTCAACAAAATTACATCTATCCAAGTCAGAAGCAGGGTAAGAGGAAATGCTTTCTGAAGAACTTTTACTGTATCCCACGTAGTTCAAAAGGGTGTATGTCTGACTGGAAAATCTTCGAGAGAAAACCCTGATTGTGTGAGGTCCTCCTCAGAGATATCCAGGTGGGGAATAGGTTTGGCAGTTAATATCTGAATTACATGACCCAGCAAAACTGGGGGATAGAGATTTTCCTTCCACACTGGAAAGTTTAAATGTTGTTTTGCCTCTAGTCAAAAATTTAGTTGATCTAGGAGGAAAAGAGAACAAGCCTTCACTGACTGTGGGTGTGCGGATGTGGGTGTGGAGAGGAGAGCAGAGGAGAAGAAGAAGTTGAGGGAGGACTCAGCCTGTTCTGAAATTTCCTGCAGCTTTGGGCTCTATGGGTGTGTGGGTATCGTTTATCCCCATTCTCATCAGAGCAGTTTAACAGCTTTGTTGGTCTCACTGGTCCCCTTCCCTGAGGCAGCTCTTGTATCAGGATACAAGGCATAGGCCACCATTCCGAGAACTGTTTCTTTGTGCAGGGAATAGTCTCCAAGGTCTGGTCCCACTGGTATTATGGTTCATTTTCACATGTCCAGAGACTATCAGAATATGCAGAAATTATGGTAGTCATAAAAAGAGTTATACAAAGCAGGAAGACACAGGATCTTGCTCTTTGAATATAACTTAAGTACAAGAAAGGCATGATTTTGGGCTGAAGGAAATCTGTTAGCTCCTAATTTCTCTATTGGCTTTGGTGGAGTTAGTCCAGGTTTTAACTGAGCAGTGTTCAGCATCTGGCAGGGTTTGCAGGACATGTCTAATCAGATCCATTTGGATTTGCTGTTTTCAATAGCTGAGATGTTAAACCACTTCACCACGGTCACCAGCTCCAGGTTCCATAAGTGGGGATTGAAGACATCACATTTTCTGTAATGCCATGCATTCCCCTGGGGAAATGTATGTCTTTCTGTTTTTTTTTTCTCCTTCAATTCCTTAAGCTATCCTGTGACTTGTGCTCTACAGTCAAAGAGTTCAACATGCATTTGTTACACCACTCCTGAGCCTGAGATTTTTTAATCATCTAATGATGATGACTGTCCTCCTCCAAAACCACTTAAATACAATCATCATGATCCAATTGGTTGGCTTCATTGCAGCGCTGAGCCAGCACACTGTTTGAGTGCCAAGAGTCAATGAAGCCAAAAATCAGGGTCAAAAGTTGCTATTAGCTGGCACATATCTCTGGCAGTCTTTACAGAATACCCTGATTAAAGCACTTGTTAAACCTTGACTGAATTATTTTTCCTTTTATAAATACAGTTTTGTCAGATTTCATTTTTTGCTCTCCGCGTGCTTTTGCGAAGAGGCTTGTTATCGGGAAGATAGAGTAGCAACCTGAAGGAAAAAGCAGGATTTCTGTCATACCAGGGGCACTTGTGTCATTTTAGGTTATTAATTATTATTAACTAGTCTGGTGATAGGTGCTATCTCCTGCATTAGCCCAAGATCTTTTGCAAGGTCGGCTGGGAGCTGCTGCGGCCGCCGCAGAAACACGGGGAACTGTTGTTGCACTTAGTCCAAAAAACCACCAGATGGTGCAAGGAAATAAATCATCAAATCGTTTGGGGTTGGAGGGGAACTTCAAGGGGTCTAGTTCCAATGGCGCTGCTGCTAGACGAGGTTGCTCTAAGTCCCATCCAATTTGGTCTTGAATTATCATCAGTTGGAAAGTTTGCAGCCGGCGGGACGGACCAGGGCTCAGCCACTGCTCCGTGAAGCTTCACCTCAGTTTCTGTGGAGACAGAAGCGAGCTCTGACCGAGAGAAAACAGATGTGATTTTGAGGGCTTTTGCATCAGCCCAGGCAGGCCGGTAGCTAAGCTTAGATTCACTCGGCAGCTCAGACACAAAATTAGGTACTGACACAAAGAAGAGGAATTGACTGAAATTTTTGGAGATTGAAATGGAGTTCATTCCACGTAGAAATGTGGAAAGTGATGAAAGAAATAATACAATTCAGCTGTGTTTCGTTATCTTTCAAAGTTCAAATCCACAGTGAATCCAGGATTAATTGATAGAGGAACTTTCTACATCCAAATAGTGAAAAACCTTCTGTTTTGTTCAGGTCTGGTGCAGTTTCTACTTCCTTGGGCTGGATCTGGAAAAAATCTAGAAAAGACATTTTTTTGTAGTTTGTGCTTGGCCCAAAGTCAGAAGTTTGGAGTGAAGTTTTGATACTTAGGTATGAGTCCAACCTCTCATCTAGGCATTTGGCATTTGGCCTTTTGGACCAATAGCTGATCCAAATATGATACAGTACAGCTGAGCATGTGCCATTCTGTCACAAGAAGTAAACCAGCGGTATGTGTCTTCAGAACCTTCCTGGTGAACCAGAACACCATCAAAAGTATCATTGATAAAGCCTGTCTCTTCGGAATGAGCCTTAAATACTTTATTATTTACCTTGTGTGTTTTACATTTGGATTTTTAACCTGTATGACGAATTAGGATTGCAGTTCATGACATGTCTTTGGAAGGCTTTCCTTGCGCACAAGTACAGTATTACGAACACTTATTATTGCAGGAGAGGGAAGTATTTGGAATCCACTTGTTGCTTATGATGAAATTTCCACTTTCTAAACTTGTTGAACATCATTTTAATTCTCACACTTTTTGAAATTTGTAAGGTCCTACCACAGTGAACAGCCCTTTTTGCATGTAAAAAGAAGATGAGTCCCTGTACAGACTATTGTCTGATGGTCATTGTGTGGTACAATTTGTATAATATTGGCTCTGTTGTGAATCCTCCTTTATAGTGCATTTTGGAGTAGTGACAGGTAACAAAATGACAGCAGCATTTACAGTCATAATATTATGTTGCTTTATCACAGGATGCAGAAACTAGAGGTGTAATATGAAAAACCTGCTGGGGATCACACTTGTCCACTCCACCAAAACAGATGTGTCTCTGGTATGGAAGAGCAACATGAATTGTAGTGAGGATTAGACTAGTTATGGACATCTTATGTTGTCATAGTATAGGCTTTGAGTAACCAATATCAAATGCAGAAGCCTAGTGAGCATATGCCTACCAACCTTCAGGAGGCTCGTTTCACTACACTCTTTGCCCAGTGGAGAAAGACAGGACCTGCACAGCTATGGATTGCTTAAGCCAGACCCTTGTGCAGGATGGCTCAGTGCAGGGTCTTTACCTCTTCCTGGCTCAGCTACAACTTAAAGATTCAACTCTTCTTTTCAGCACACTAATAACTAGCGGTTAATAACTAGTGGTTCCTTTGGCTGGCATGAATACCTCCGGTGAGGCCCATTTTCTTCTAACGGTTTGAACTTTTCCATATTCAGTGTGATGCAATAAAATGGAATACAAACTATTTCCTTCTGGGAACAGTATTCCTTAACAGATGCTTTAGAAAGAAGAAATGTTGAGTTACATTTAATTAGGGTTTTTTTTTTCCCTAGGAATTTTCAGGGCAAATGTTCATGTAGTAAACAACTAAAAATGCATGGCTCCCTCTTCTAGCAGAGTTCACTCCACATAAGAATAATTTTTTCCATCTTTCCTTTCATGGTTTGTCCAGAAACAAATTTTCCTGCCTCCTTTGGAACAACCACAGGGGAATCAGAAGCCATTAGAGCATTGCCTGGCCTTTTCCTGTACTGGTAGTATTTTACTGATTGTTACTTTCCCAAGAATTAAAGGCACTTTCCATGAACATGGACTGCAGTAGTATTGAAAACTCACAAGTTGAGAAGTTTGGGCAGGATTAGGGTATATATCTGACTTGTAATATTTAAAGGACACAGTTCAATTGTCATCATTTCTACAGCAAATTTTGGATATAAAAGTGCCTGTGTAATTAAAAGAATAAGAAAACAAGGCAGCTGCTTATGAGATTCCACATTTAGAAAGAAGAGACGAAATTTGTGGAATAAATTGTTCCTTTCAGAATAATCTCTTTCGGCCTAGTCTTTAGAAAGTTTCTGTCCACTTAGATCTTTGAATTGGCTCAGCCCTGGGTAAGAACTCCAAAAATCTTGGATGTAAACTCTTCTTTGCATTATTTTTGGAAATAAATAATTCAGACTGCATTCCAAATGGCAAAAAGAAATCAGAAAATATTTTCTGATCAACATTTCAGTTCTCTCTAAATACATTATTAAACATGTTTTATTGTAGCAGGGAAAAGAGTAAGCAAGCACTTTGAACCAAGAGCACTTTTGAATGTTGTTGCACCTGATACTGAAAACTGTAACAATACTAATGCTTACGAAAGAGAATATGAAACACATCTGATAGCAGATGATGTCACTTGTGGCATAACTGCATGGTATTAGGCACAAATAGGTAATGTTCTCTGAAATACGATTCCAATGCACGACAGGAGAGTAAGACCAGACAACCAAATTGCACGTGATGCTATTGTGGAGCAGTTAGTCTCACAAATGGTAGGACTGTACTTCTGTCATGAAGTTCATTCCTCAGAAGAGGAAAATTACGAATTGACATTGAATTCAAACTATTACTTAGACCTCAGTCTGTGAGTTACTTGTGCATACAAGCAGTATCAGGCAGAGAAAATATTCCAGTAATTTATAATTTGTCAAAGGCAAATGAAGAAAGGAAATTATGTGATGGGTTCGCTCTAGTTTTCTTACCATGAGATAGAAATTTTTCTCAAAGACTTTTCTTACATGGACCAGTCTGTTAAAGACTTGAAGGCCTAGTATCTAGATTAAAGCCCACCTGTCAAAAATCTCAGAATAGAAGGCTTAGTTTTGCACCAGAACTATATTCAAAAAGGTGAGACGAAAGGCACTTGAAAAATTGCTTTTAGCTAAATTATTTACTTGAGTCTTTAAAGAGAACCAGAAAGACAGGATCATTACACAGGCTGTGATCCAAAAGTCCTTAGTATATTAACAATAAACAGGTGCTTTATAATAAGAACCCTTGTTTTCTTACAGCTCTGGAAGTCAAGTTTCCAAGGAGTGTCTTGGATCAACACCAGTTTCATAGGAAAATGAAGTCACTGCAGCAATATAGTCATACTGGATTTTATAATGGGGTCAAGATAGGAAAATTCTCAAATGTTTAAGTTTTTTGAGGTTTAATATTCTATACTGTCTGTCTCTGAATCTATACAGGATCAGAAGTCCCACAGGGAGTACCTTGGCCCTATCAACCAGTGAGGACTTGCCTAAATTCCTCAAAAGACATTATTTATTTTTCTCTGTCAAAGTGCAAATGCTTCCCCTGTAAAAGAAAGACTGACCTTACCTTTATCATAAGGTAATCACTCTCTCAGGGATCAGAGCCCTCTTTTTGGAGTTCATGCCTCCCGGTACTCAAGGACTGTTGATGATCTTGTGGTATACATTTTTTTAATGATTACTGCCTCTTCTGCATTGTTTAATAAGTGTCAGAGATACATTCCATGACTTTTTTTTATGTACTATGAACAGCACCTAAGGACTACAAAGGTTCTCAACTGGTATGATACCTTACAGACCTCTTCAGTACCACGTTGATTCACATTTCCTGAGGATATAGGCTGCTTACTGGAAATACTTTGCAGAAGGAAAGTTTGTTTCCCTAAGCCTTTAAGTTTGAATCACTCATCCACAAGAATCCTTTGACTGGACTGTATTATCAAAAGGTATATTCTTATAAAAAGTTCTATGTAATTCTTTTAAAAGTTATCCTCTGTAGCTCCACTCAGCTGGGATATACATCCTCAAAGGAACCAGGGAACTGCTGTGAGTACACACCAAAATTACAAATGAAGTATCTAGAGAACTGGTGAAAATGTACAAAGCATTGACTTCAAGTCAACTGTCTGTAGAGAAATATTCAAAACTACAGATGACTTCATGTCTTAAGGCCCAGCTCACCTCTTGTTCTCAAATGAAGCAAAACTACAAAGACATCAGGATTGTGTTCATATATTTTCAGTTTTTAAAGAAATGATTTCCACTCCTCAGTGTATATAATATCCACCCAGATGCTTCAAATATTATAGCATGATGTAATAACATTTTGACTACTTGTGATTATAAAGGAAAAATTCTGAAGAGCTTCTTAACAGAGAAATACTATATGAGCGAAGGACTTCCTTGACTACTCAAGCATTGTTTCTTGCCCCCTGTAAATGGTTTGGCCTGTTAGAACCACCATAAGGTTAATAATAGTGAATGTGCATTGTGCTTGCCGAATGCAAGGAGATTATCTGTGCATGATATTGAAGTCCTGCAGTCTGTGTGATCTGGCTGAATTGCAATGGTCTTGTTAAGGTACAGATGGTCTGACCCCCAGCACAAGGTAAGAGAAAGAGCTGCAGGAGACAGTTGGTCTCACACAGGGTTGATGTTGTTACTAGGATTAAGAAAAATGATGCTATTGCTAAAAGCAAGACATAGCAATGCCGCTGAAGTAGAAGATGAGTAATCCTTCAAAGACCAGAGCCTGCAACCTCAAAAAATAAAGCACAATTGTGAGTCTTCACCACATAAAAATGAAAGGACTACCTAAGTGCTCAGGACAGCAGTTTGGTTCCAGTACCCAGTGACTTGATTAATCACTAGACAGCGTGGTGGGCAGCTGAGACTGGTGAATTGTAGAGACTGACTGAGAATATGTTCTTTCCTGTAAGTAGTTTTAGCTATAAAGAGGCTCTTCCCCATGTAATGATCTTGCCTATTTAAGATATAATACCTACTAATATTGAGAACTGTTTGCACACATTATTGTATTAAAAGTTAAAGGTGTAACTTAGAATTGTGCTTGCATCTCTCTTCTTCATTTGCAAACTTGTTTTACTATAGTTACTTTCAGACCTTTTGCCTATGGAACTGCAAAAATTACAGCCTGAGCATTTTATTTTTGCTAAATGCTAACCACAGACATTTCACTGAAAGACAATGCAATGTTGGACACATTTGCATTTTGTGATCTGACTAGGATATTTTTAAACTTACATAAGGTCATATTCTTAGAATCACAGAATATCCTGTATTGAAGGGGACCCGCATGGATAATCAAAATCCAACTCCTGGCCCCGCACAGGACAGCCCCAAGAATCACACCAAGTGCTTGAGAGCATTGGGCAAATGCTTCTTGAACTCTGTCAGGCTTGGTGCTTAGCCACTTCTCTGGGGAGCCTGTTCCAGTGCCCAACCATGCTCTGGGTGAAGAATCTTTTTCTAATATCCAACCTAAACCTCCCATGACTCAGCTTCATACCATTCCCTCAGGTTTTGTCAATGATTACTAGAGAGATCAGTGCCTTCCCCTCTCTTCTCCTTGTAAAGAAATGTAGTTAGACTACATTTAGTTAGAAAGGATGTCAAAACTGTTACTGTGTCAATAGCTACCTGAAGCTACCACTGTTTAAAAGGTATTTTGGCAGTGAATATGAGCTCTTTCTCTCTGTCCTTCTACCTGACATAAATCTCTTGGCTATGTTATTGTAACACTGAATCTCTGCTGACAGACAGGATATTTTAGTGATGGCTTAGAGATGCATGTATCATAGCCACATAATTCTTGGTCAGTAGGCAACGTGACATCATGACCATCCTTAAAGGTTTGTGCAGATATTCTTTCTGTTGCATTTCTCTAAGACCAAGAAAAAAGTTGAATAATGACCATTTTTTACCACAGGAATAAAGTGTGAGATCTTAGGGGCTAATCTTATCCCTCCTGGTACCTCCAAATCTGAACCAAGTCCTTTTTAAGGTAACATCTCTCACAAAGAGTGCTATTCTCATAGCTTGTTCAGTTTATCTGACTCTGTCAAATCACGTGTCCTCTTTATCTGCATTCTTCATGTAATGTGAACCAAACGGCTGCATGTTTTCAGAGCAAGGAACTCTCATTTAATACAAATTAGATACAATGGAATGAAGGTGCCCCAGTTCAGCAGTATTTAACCTCCTTTCAACGCAACACTGTGGCCTCTTTTTTCCTGCAGGAAGGTTCTTTCACTGCTTACAGTGTTCCACACAGAAATATAAGCCCATCAAAGAACTAGACCAACTCTTACTCTACCTGAAATCAGTATGCCTTTTGCTTAATTGTAAAGAATTTTGAATACAGGAATAAAATTGTTTGAATGCATTCAGAAAGGTTTATTGGACCAGTAACAACACAATTAAATATCCAAACACATTTCAATATTGTATTTCAGGAAAATTTTCAAGCACCATTTTACTGAATAATAGCTAAAAATTTAACTTTGCTGACCCATGCTGTACCTAAAAGCAACTGGAAGGTCCTTTTCAGATAAGCATTTTTGCAGTTAATGTTGTATGGCCGTATTTTTATTAGCACTGAAAGAATCCTTCCACATACTTCTATAATTAAATTAGAAAGAAATCATGAAACCTATCTGTGCAAGTAACTGTCCTAATATATTGCAAATAAAAATTATTTCATGAGTAGCTGAATGAATTGAATCTTGTTTCCTATAGATTTGTGTGTTATATGTCTTCATTTTCTCATTCCCCTCTCCTCAATGCAGTATCATCAGCCCTTTTGCTCTTTTCTGTTTAGATGAACAAGAAGTAGCAGGGTACATTGGTCAAATGGATGATGCACCACAGAGTAGAAACACAATTATGTTAAAACTGCCTTTCCTTGCTAGGGGAATTATTTTGGTATTTCTGTACATCTTCTGATTTTTCCAAAGTTTACAGGTACAAAATGTATTGAAGGTTTCTCTCTCTTTATCAAATATACTTTCATACTAACCTTTTTATCATATAAATATACAAAAACTAGAAAAAATAAGACAGAGACAGAGAAGCAGGATTTGAAAGTCTTACTTTCTTGCAAAGCTTGACAAAAATAACCATTTTTTACAAGAGACTGTATGAATATTTCTCCTATGTTTTTATGCCACAAGTTTAAAATGTCTTACCAAAATATACCTTGAAATTGTCAGAAATGTTCTCCTCAGTTATTTGAGTTACTGTGTAATGGTTGACAAACGTATTTCAACCTTTAACACCTCTGTCTGAAACATTTGGGAGACTTCTGCCCATTTTTTATTTCCAATTCAAAACTATATTCCTGCTCTTCAAAGTAAAAATGTAATTAAAATTAAATGCTGTGTCAATGCAAGACGTTCAAGAAATTGTAACAAAAAGATTAATAATTCTTTTCCAGAGGTTTTTGATTATAGGAGCTTTAACCTGAGAAGTGTGTTCTGCTGCTTTTCTATTAAATTTTCCAAACTGATTTTCCAGATATTAGGGAGACCCTTCTGCTGCTGAAAAAGCAGTACAGAAATTTACATATTTTGAGGAGAAAGCAGGCCCCTATGCTGCTCTAAGAAGAAGAGCTATGGAAAACATGCCAGAAACCTGCTGAGAAGAAAGTGGGTTATTGCTAGGTCCACTCTTAGCTGGACTGAGTACTTCTTTCCAAAGGTTTGCTGCACCACTAGAATCAAACACAGTGGGAATGTTTTGCTCATTTCTAATCTTCGCAGGAACAATTCACTGCTGCTGGAAGGTATTTGCCTCTGGGCTAAGAGCATTCATGCATATTAACCAGGTCCAGGACATTTTGGTACCAAAAAAAAAAAATAATGTTGAAACAAGATGCTAATTGCTATCCAGCAGACAAATAACAACATTATTGGCATAGGAAAATCTATTTCAAGAGGCAGTCTAGAATCTCATTTGCAGCCTATTTGAGCAAGGATCATGCTGGATTTTTTCTTCATATGAAGGACGCGTTAAAATACAACATGAACTGTCAGCTCCAAATTCCTTCATACCAATGGAAGCCTAGAGCTAGCTCCACAGCCTTCTGAATCTGGTTTATAGAGCTTAATCAGAAGAGCTGCATAGTTCTTCTTGTATGTTTAAGAGGATAGCAATATAAATGGAGTGAAGGAAAAAGTGGGTCAAAATTTTGGCACCCTTTTTCCTTCCCTCTGTTTTTGATCTCAGACTTAAAGCCTTCAACATTTCCTTGTATGGACAAAACAATTAATAAAAAAACAAACTTTACAGTGGAGGCAACCATACAACTATAATAACTTTACTTTTCCAGTGAGAAAAATACATACAAATGGGCAACAGCCTGGAAAAGCTCCAGTATCGTACTACATATGGTGTAAACTGATAAAATTAGCGTGGGTGATCTACAGATAATGTCTCTGAAACATTAACAATAAAACTGTATGTGCTAAAGGCCTCTAAAGTTTAAATAAATATTTTGAGTAAATGTTATGAAAACCTCTACTCTTTCATGGACACCTGTTCCAAGAAGGCTAAATGAGATGTAGTTTATTTACATGAATCCCATTCCGATCTTCAATAAAAATAGTCCAGTCCGTGTTGGACAGGATAGTATTGCACAACCAGTAGGACAGGGCACAAACCCCATTCATCTAAGAGATATGTCCAGGCTGTGGAAAGAAAAGATATTATCCTCCTAGGAAATCAAGAAAAATGTTCTAC
This sequence comes from Serilophus lunatus, assembly GCA_013399895.1. Lineage (NCBI taxonomy): Eukaryota > Metazoa > Chordata > Aves > Passeriformes > Eurylaimidae > Serilophus > Serilophus lunatus. The sequence goes on along the minus strand of VXBA01001109.1, from coordinate 945,212 downwards.
ATGTTCTAGTTCTGCAGGCTTCGGGGCTTGGTGGAAGCTTTAGTGGGGATAAGCATAAGAAGGCGTCTCAGGTGCTGCAAATAGGAAAATATTTCTTGAGAAACAGTAGGAACAATTTTTGTTTCTTCATCTCCCACCTTCTCAAGAAGTCTCTCCTGCACACAAAATGCCCAGACACCCTCATCTACTTCTCCACTTGTGTGGCATGTCTGGACAAAGTGAGAGGAGAGAGGATGGAAAAAGATAGGGTAGAGAATCATTTCCTCTCATCAAGGGAGGGACAGAAGCATAGCTTAGTTATTGTCCCATCAAGAGACACAAAGGTGGACGTGCTTGCTGCACTCCCTGTACTCCTACAGAGGACAAAACCAGGAGGGAGAGTCAGGGGAAGAGGCTTGTTGCCAGTTGTGAATAGGCTGGCTGGAGTTTGGGGGACAGTGTCTCTGCAATCAAGAAGCAATGGCCAGGACTGCTATTCAAGAGTCTTTTCAGGACTTCAGCTCAGGGCCTGGAAAAACTCCCAGTGGGATGAATACAAGCTTTCCTATCACTGCACACTCCACCCCTACTGCTCCATACTTCCTTTGGGATTGACTGTGAATCCCACTGTGTTTTAGTTATGAATGAACAAATCCCCCAAAAGTTCTGGACCAAAGTTTCCATAATCCCTGACTTCTAGTGGAAATGGCCCTTTTATTATGGTGGATCACCAATGCATGCTGTGAGTTTTTCTTTTTTTTTTTTTTTTTTAAACTCACAAAAAAGGTTTTGTGAGTTTTATTGATGGGCTTGGACAGTGGGATCAGGCCTTGCTACTGTGATTTCAAGACATTTTGAGGTTGCATAGAGGTGGAGACAATGCAGGAAGTGAAAGCAGATGCTGGGACCATGGAGAGGACAGAACTGCCTCCCTCAGGGCTGGACTGTCATTCTCTGTTTGAAAGAACAAAGCTATTCCATTCCTCTGAAAAAATCACTCTTTTATAGCTCCAAGCCATGGCACAACAAATCAGGTGGAATCGAGCTCGCGGCAGGACCCACATTTTCAAATCTAAAAATCTGAAATCACAACAGAATCACATTTTTCAGGTTTTATTTGAAGTGGACATCTTCAGTTTCATAAACAAATTTGCTTTTGGGCTGATGCTACGTGTGTCAAGTTTCATACTTTTGACAGAGTTACAGACTCTAAATTAAATAAATAATACAGAATCATGAATGTGTACTATTCATGTAGCAATTTTTATTTCGTAGAAATAAAAAATATCCACCCACATTTACATTTGATTAATTAGTTCTAGCTCGGTTGCATAACTGTGCCATTAACTTTTCTTTGAGTTCATTTAATATAAATCAAGAGGCAGTGAAAAACTATATCTCATGACAGCCATGTTGATTCTCCAACAACAGTTTCTCAATTTACCGGATAAACAAATGGCTTCTTGGATTTTTGTGCTGCATAACTTACAGGGAATACCTAAAGATGGGAAATAAATAAACTTTTATTCCTTGCTTAGCTTTGGATCTATCTATAAATGGGTCAAATTGGTGGGGGAAATAAAAGTGGAGAGTGTCCAAAGTACCAGTCCTTCACTTCTGGCTTATGCTTGTGCCTGCTTTGTGCATGCTTCAGTTTTAAAAACCTGTATGCTAATGAGAATGTGAAATGTACATTGTTTCTGATAATATCACACATGATAAAATAATTTCTGAGGATTTCTTTCCCCAATGATAATATTTCAATGGCTAAGTTTGCCACAAGTAGGGTAGGATTCGCTTTTATCCATCTACATTGTTATATACAATATTCCCAGATGATTCACTGAATATGGTAATTTGACTATCATGTGATGACATCCTTGACAGAACGAACAGCAATATTTAATTTTGGGAAAGTTAGTAGATTCAAAAAACTCCTTTGTAGTATTTACAGATTAGGAGCATCGATGACTTGGAGTTAAAAGCAATATTGAACTGAAATAAACTAAAAATATCAACTTGGAGATTACTTAAACATCAATTTTCCCTTGACACAAAAGCAATTTCATTCATCTGCACCATTTCCTTTCATTTTTATTAGCTGTCCAAATCTTGGAATCAGCTTTGTAAGTCCCAGACCTACTTTTTTCAATTTGATAGTTTGCACTGAAAACTGATAAGACATGCTTATGTTTTTTCCTGCTACATTTGCAGCGCTTCCAACTGCAAACTTAAAGAAAACAAGAACATAATCCCCATAGCCTTGAAATGGTGTAAAAGTCATGAAGAAAAGAAGAAAAGTGGGTTACTCGTAACTGACTTGAGACTTTTCAGTCCTGGAACTGTAATTGTTTCACATTTTTCATACTTTGCAAGTAAAAAAGGGAGAAACTTTGGTTTTAATGCAATGGGAGAGTCCTAAAAAGTAGGAAAATTTTGGCTTTCAGCCAAAATCTTGAGGCTTTAAGAAAAAACATAAGGAGTTGAGACTTGTGACGAAATTGTGAGAGCTGGCAATACCTCAGTCAAGCTTGTTCTTCATTACCACTGAAGCTGAAAGGAGAAATTCCAAAGCCATACTTCTGGTGCAAAAGTGCAAAACCAGTCTTGTCCAGTCAGCTTTTCCCCTGAAATGAAAGACGAGCTTCTTGTAAAGGGTCTGCTCAGAGTTCCAATGAAGTCAAATTGCAAAATCAGCTCTCACTGACCCCAGTGTTAATATTGTTTGCTCTCTGAAGGGGTTGTTCAAGGGAAGAGAGAGTGCTCTGCTACCAAATTGAAATTTGGATATTCTTGGACTTGACAAGCCTGTAGCTCTCTAAAAGCTGGCAGACACAGACAAATATTTTCTTATTTCCTGCTTAACAGTATGAGTTTCTGCTACTGGCTTAGCTGTGAAATATTGAAAAGTTATACTGAATAATGTATTTCTGTATATATTTAAGAGAAGTTGAATTTATCAAGCTAAATTTAATATTTAATAGATGAAGAAGTGAATTTATTGGGTAAGGGGTATAATAGTTTAAGTTTAAGGGTAAATATGTCACAATGAATATCGTGTGATGAATAGTATACAAAGCTGCATACTCATTTTCTTTAAAACTCCATGGCAATCCTAGTGCCAAGTCATATTCAGCATCAAAACTTGCTTTCTAAAGATAATTTCTTAATCCAGTGCAAAGCCATGTTGCCATCAAAAATGCCTGTGAATCATAAGTGCTCCAGTTGTGTGTTCCCACCATGTCTTTCTCATTAGCACTGGCAATTATGCAATCTCAGAACTGTTGGATCTGCTTGCACAGCTCGTGCAAAAAGAAGAATGTTAACATTTAGCTGAATCAGTAAGCTGACTTAGCTCTCTGTTCATCTCAAATATTGGACATGGGGGGCAGAAGTGGCAGTGGAGAGGCAGGACTATCCTTTCTACAGAAGAGTGGTCCTAAAAAAAGTTCAAGCTATTCATTAAAATGGACCTCAGCATTGTGAGTTTGTCCAGGGTAAGGTCTGTCTCATTCTAACTGTGCTGCCTTTCCACCACCTTACATGTCAGGAAACCCTTCTGACCTGCGCAAACCGGCCTTTGAAAACAGGGCAGATGAACCTATATTGGCAGTGTGTTCTACCTGCTTTCCGCAGGTATGAATCACTCTAGCATATGCTAAGCAGAAAGCCCAAGGGCTGGATTATTTTTATTTATTTAAGACTATTTTGTACCATTATAATAAAAATTAATGTAGTAATAATAATAAAAAGTTGTATGCAAGTCATGACAGTGTCTAGCTCAACATCAGCTTTTTGATACTACCAGAGTGCAGAACTTTAAATTTTCATTTATATCTGCAATATTTAAGGCAGTCATTTAGTCTTTGCTTTATTTCCCCCTGCTTAAATCAAAAGATTTTATATTAAAGACACAATTTCTATTAAGACTCGAAGTAACAGGCTGAAATAGCTACCAACACATAATTTTGTTACTGCAGCAGAGAGTTGAATTCACTGAAAATCTTAAGCTATTGCTATAAGAGTTTCCATGTCCCAAAGCAAATTTCCCACTACTTTGCTTGAGGGCAAGTAAAAAAAATAAAATTAAAAAAATCAGTGCTTGAAAAATTAAGGATGAAGAAAATTCTACATTATAGCATGGAACTTGTGGGACAGACAAGGGCATTGGCATATTGGTGCAAGCAAATGCCTAATGAGTAGTGCTGTGTCTTTTATTTTGCCATGTAAAGGAACAAAATGGGAGCAGTGGAGTCAAATGTAACTGTATACTGTAAGTGACTCATCAAGTCCAGATATGCAATTTGATGTGAGCAATCAAATACAGAGCAGTTCAGAATTACTAGAGGGGGAAACAGCTGTTTTTTGGGGTTTTTTGTCATCAGAAGGCAATGACACAGTTGATAACTAACTGAGAAATTAAAATTTGTTGAAGACAAATCCTTTGCTAACCTAATATTTACACCATATTTCCTTTCCATGGTCACTAGGTATCTGTAATTTCTATTGTTTTTCATTGTAAAGCAGACTCCTGTCTCTGTTTTGCCTGTTTCTCTTCATACAGTGTGCAGTCCAAAGGAGCAATGTGGGTGAAGTCCAAATATCTCCAATTGCTCTTTGTAAATCCTAAATGTATGCTGTGCAAGACCAAGCAACATGTAAACACCATTGATTTGACTGAGTTCTGGTGTCTCTGAAACAGAGAATAGAGTTAAGGTCACTACTGCTTCACAAGCTGTGAAAGGAATTCTCCTCAATTCCTATCACTCCAGACATATTGCATTGATTGATTAAAAGGAGAGCTATGTTTAAAATGATAAAGGCATACTAGTCTAACAGGACATCCAGAGATCATCTAGCCCAAGGCAGAGCCAACTTTAAAGCGTCTTCAGGCTGCCCGAGGTCTTCTCCAGTCCAATTTTTTGTGTCTCTAAAGATGCTGGGGATACCAGAGCCTCTCTAGACATTAACTTCCAGTGCTTCACCACTCTAACTGTGAACAATGTCTGTTCTTCCCCAGCAGTTCAGTCCAGAAAAAGAAAGGATTGCACAAAGCATTAGAGACAAAGAAGAGAGGCAGCACATGTGCTACGCAGAATGCTGGAGGGACAGGTGGCAGCAGAGGTATGGAGCAAATGTCTCTCAGAACTATGAGGTCATTTAGGCCACTTGCTGGGTGGCAACAGTGGGAACACTAGTGCTGTGCAGGACTGGAGGATGATGTCTGAATTCATGAGTAACGGAGTAATGCTGATAGTTTTGACTTCTTTCACCTTCTTTCTTTTTCACCCTCTTCTGAAGGTGAAGATCTCACTTCATCTTGAGGTCAAGATGGCATTTAGGCACTTCTTTACCTCATGGTGTCATTAAGGTTGTGTAAAGAGTTTGCATAGCTAGTAACAACCTTTATAAAATTTCTTGTAAACTTGGGTTGACTGACAGAAAAAGGCCATTTACACAATGTGTTCCCTAGTCTGGAAATCCTGTAGAGCCACTCAAAATGTGAAGTGGCTGGCTAAATTGCTCCAGGGAGCTGTATTCCTTGCTTTATGGTCAGACTTCAGACTCTCCAACACAACATCAGCTGTTGTAGAGATCCATTCCTGACGCTGTGCTGCAGCAGCAGTGCTACGGACCTGTGGTTCTCTGCTGGTTGGTAACTTCATTTTTGCCACTGATAACAACTCAGTCCTATTAACAAACATGCTATCTGGTTGCCTTAGGACACAACCAGAAGTTGGAACTGTCTTGTGCTCTCTTTTCTCTGTGTCCTCCACGGAGGCATATGTTACTCATTCAGGGGATCAATTTAATCCCACTGCTTTAACTGAGCTATGTTGGGCAGAATTGGACTTACACTTTTGAATCTGATGATGTAAAAAGAAGTAGAACTACACTTGCATAATTTTTTGTATCCAATTCCACACTGATAGTTCGTGTTGATTTCAGTTGAGTCGTACAAGTGATTAATCTGCTTTTTGTGTACAGTAAGTCCCACTCCGCAGCCAAATGAACATCCATTTAAGGGAAGTGCTCACCACTTGTTTTATGAAGATAGTTCTGAAGAGGACATTAATTGATTTGTGAGGAGGTCAAGAAACCAAGTAATGCAAAAAAGAAACATTCTTTTTCCTTAAAAGTTGGCAGAAATGCTTGCCGAAAATCTCCACTTTAAGAAATTGTTTGTTTGTTTTTCTCTAGGGAAACTGTAGCAAAATCTGTTTAAGATTTTGTGTTTTGCATAATAATCAGCTGCTGCTTGTGGCGTAACTTCCAGAGTTCCAAACCGGTTTTCCTTTCCTCATATGCAATCAAGTCCATTTTGTTTGAAGTATTTTGTATCCTGTGCTAAGGCACTCATCTCAAGCACACATTTAAACATGCACACACAGGAACATGTTGGGAGATTTTTTTTTCCTCTGAGGCGAAGAAAAGGCCATGGTAGAGATTTAGTCTGAAATCACTTGTCAGTGATGGAGAATCAAAGGTTACTGGATAAGCTCTGAGCCTCTGAGTGAACACTTTAGATCAACTGAGAATGTGTCAAGGCCTATAATGTTCCCTAGAAACTTTAAAATGTCTGTGGATTAAGAAAACCATTTCCATGACTTACTTTGCCCTATAGGCAAACATTGCTATCTCAAAACTGGATAACATATGGGACATTATAAGTAGTCTAGAGGCTCTAGGCTATTTCCTTCTAACAGTGTAATTTGGTTCTCATGGGGTATTAGATTATTATTCTGATTTCATTCCTAGTTTTAGCCTTCATCATCATTCTCTGCAAAATAGGAAAATGAGAGAGATCAGTTTTGTTGTACTAATCTGTTGAGGTCTCTATAATTTTAGAAGATAGTTAATTTTGGCAGAAGACCTACTCTTTTGCAAAAATTACATCTAGTGATAAAACATGGTTTTCTATTAAGCTTGAGCAGAAATAAATAAGAGAGAAAAAAAAGATGTAATTCTGGTAACAGTTTTGATAATTTTTCCCGGTAGTTTACATAGGAGAAATAGAAATAAGAATTGGCAATCCTGATACAATAATGATTGCAAACATATCCTAGCACTGAATGTTAGATCAAGTAGGTTTACAGAAATGAAGGACAAAACAAATAGGCTGAGAAACACAGAACAAAACAGATCAACTAAAATTATACCCAAGTTGGAAAAAGCCTTTGTGTATGAGCTTGTTTGTAAAACCAATGCACTACCCGTCTCAGGAAAACTGCTGATTATATTTTTCAATTCCAAATTCTCTGATCACTTACCCTAAGAGGAAATGTTTGTTGGAACTTGCTGCATTTCTACTAGACTTTTAATTATCCTACTGGGATGCAATTTAGATTCAGCATTTTAGGGTGAGTCTTGGAGGTGCAGTACCCATTAACACTAATGATGTATGCATGCTATGAAGATAACTATAATCCCTTTGTAGATTAAACACTTGGTGCTGTCAAACGTTTTCCTAATGCTGTAAATCTGAAGGTGCTCAAAATGAGTGTAGGGCTCTATTTTTTTTTCCATATGAATGATTGCAGTATTTTTGGTTGCTTTGGATAAACAAAAAGATCTCTCTGAGACTGATGTTGTCTGCCAGAAGGAATAATTATGAATTAACCTGATTAGTGTAGGTGTTGAGGATCTTTGAAAGTCACACCAAAGAGTCTCTACAGTATATTCTTGTTGGAGCTAATGAAGTTAAAGTGTATAAAAGCTTACAAATGTTAATTCTTCAATTTCATTTAAATTCACTGTCAAATTGCTGGCAGCTCATTCTGCACTGATATACATTCAGGGCAGCAGGAGGATGGTTCTGTGAGTTTCATGAGTAGTGGATAAAACCAGAGTGTGATCCCATGAGAGAAGTAATTGCTCTCCTTTCTGAGATATAAGCTTCTCCATGAACTAAGTGCAGTATATCTAGTTCTGCTTTCCGTGGATATATCTCTAGCTGAACACAAAACAGATGTAAAAAATTTCAATATCAAATTTGTAGACATGCTGTGCTGGTCTACAATCAAATTACTGTGCAGATAACTTCACAAAGAATTGATAAACATGTTTCAGACAGAGAGGCCTAACTGTGGGTATCCTCTACCCTGGAGACCTCTGCTTCATAACTAAGCCAGTATAAAGAGAGACAGAAACACAGTTGAAGTACTCACATATTCAAGCTAGATAGCAAAACAAGGCATTTAAGAGAAAGATATAAAAAATCAAGACACAGTGTAGCTTTAAAATTAATATCTCTTTATGTTTTATGCAGTTACACATATAATACATACATTTAAGCACAGAGATACCGAAATAAATTCCGAACCATGGATAAGTGGGTTTCCTTGGGAAAAGCCCTCACACTTGTAGACACTGGCCGATGAGATGTCTGTTCTGCTTCATCTACTACAGGCAAAGGTGAACTGATTCCTTTCGAGTTTGGTGCTGTGTCTGTCCTTACCACACATCCACTCCAACAGAATGCAAAGTCAAACCTCACTTATCAGCTCTTCTTCCAAGTATGCAGTGGTAGTAACTAACTCCTAGACTCTCCTAGCAAGCAGGGACTGTCCAGGAGTTAGTTACTACCATCCTTGAACCCGTCTGAAGTATCTTGCAAGAAAACGAAGTGTCACTCGTTTGCATCCAAATTGCAAGATGCTGTTGTGTGATACAGTGAATAAAAGTTTTAAAAATGCACAATAGTAAACTTGTCCTGGGACGAATTTGGCTCAGGATGTATAAACTGTGCTCTTTAGCACTGTTCAGTATTTTGTGAACCTTCTATATACTCTGGGTAATCTCCATTTTAGGTGACAAAGATTTGTCCAGGCTGCCTGTATACCTGACCAGACTTGGTGCTGTTATGACTGAAGTAATAGCAAAAACAGATGCACTCATCCTGAGTTGAGAGATTGAACAGCTTGCAAACTTAACACTGTTTTTCCTGAGTCAGTACTCTCACTCCTTCACCTCTTCCAGCTGCCACTTGGGAAGAAGCATCCTCTAAATTTCTTCAGTATTTGAAAAAGCCTTCTGAAAAAAGGAGACGACATGCAGGTATTACACATCAGAAAGACACCTAAATTAATTTAGGGACATTTTATGAAGTGCAGAGCACTTAAAAATGAACTAGGTGAAACACAGAAAGGCAGATCTCCATCTAAAATAACATTTCCATGTAAATTATGTGCAATGAGGCCAGCTGAGACTGGGAATTGACCTCCTCTTTAAATGTTACATTATTTGTCTTTAAACAATGCACAGGTTTTGTAAGTGGAACTGCAAAGCACTCAAGAGTATTTACATAGCAGCAGGAGGGACTTTCAATTCTGTGATCACTGCCTCTGCCTGCACTCTTTGTTAGAGTTTCTATAAATAAGGATGTATCTTACTGGTAACCTAAAAGAAGGAAACAAATAATAGTTCTCTCAGAACTAAGAAAACATCAATCCACTCCCAGGGCCTCCACTTGCAGTCCTCTGCGAGTCCAGGCGAGGCGACTTACCTCTGCAAGGACAGACTTCAAAGAAAGAGATGGGTGTACGCCTGATGAAAAGTCATTCAGGGCCTTTGCAGAAAATGTCTCCCAGTCCAGCTGAATTGCCCACATGTCACAAAGCCATCAGGTGCTGCAAGGGCAGTGAGTGCCAAGAGCCATTGGGGCAGCACCTGGATATGCTGCAGGCAGAAGCAGCCAAGTGGAGAAGGTGGTAGAAGGGAGAAGCAAGTCATGTTTGGTAGGTGATGCAGTCCCGAGAAGACCTACAGAGAATCTGAATGAAGCCTTGAAATATTGGTGGCAATGGAGGCAGCTTCCTAGACTAGATCCTCCACTTGATGCACCTCTGCAAGGTTAATTGGTTTCTTAACTGATGAGGATTATTTTGTACCACCTGCATGTATAGTGGTTCTGTGGCAGCTTAGTCAAAGGTTATTGCTATCAAGACAGATTTGAACACAAGAAAAAAGTGGCAACAATTGGACTAACTGCGTGCTTCTGAGTTTCTCTCCTCTGCAGAGGTACCCTACACATCCCCTGAGGACTGTCAGGTCCTGACTCTGGGATTTGCAGGCAGAAAAGGATATTCAAAACCCATGGGGTTAAAAGACCAGAGTGGGCCACGGTGAATCTAAAGCAGACAAGCTCTGAAGTTTATCCTCTCACCTTCTCTTCTCTTCTCTTCTCTTTGTCATCCAGCCCTGTCCTATTCTGTCTGGAGGTCACTAGTGTATTCCAGCAGGTTATGCTTCTGGCAGGAGCCAGGATTGGGAGGTTGAAAACACAACTGAACATATATGAAAACACAACTATTTGGATTGTTGTAGGATCTGGTGACTTCTCTATTCTTTCCAGTCTCTAAACCAGTGCTCTTTCTGCAGAGGTCAGTGCATCTGGAATACTTTAGGGACCCATAACCTGAAAAAGGTTGTAAATGCCTACTACTTTAAAGTAGAGCTTCTTTAAGTCATTTGCCTCTGCATGGGAAGGTCAAAAGCCTGCATTTCACAGTTAATAGATGACTGGAGATCATATTTTTTTCTCCTTTGCTGAACTACTTGCTTTCTTTTACTGAAAATACTATCAAAACCCATTTCATATATGCAGCTAGAACTGATCCTACATTTAACAGGTCTTGCTTTTCTGGTTACCATAGTACTGGATAAACTTTCACAAGTGTGTTTAACAACATGAGTAATATTTATCTTTCTTTAAAGGGCAAGTGTGTACATTGGAGTGACTTATTTTTGTACATTTGGGGGATATTTTTTGGTAAATATATATGCTTTTATGTTTTTTCCTTTTTAGGCAAAGTCAAAGAATGCGGTAGTACCCAAAGTGCAGGAGGAACTTGTTTCTCTGGGAGAGCTCTTAATTTCTAGTGGATTTCTGCTGGAGTTCCCCTTGTGGATACTACTTCCACACAGATAAGCTCTCCCATAGTAATGAAGCCTTCATCACATTAGAGGAACATAATGGTAGACTAGAGTGGAAGCATAGTGTGGGACTGGGCTTTGGGCAGCCATGAAGAAAATGATCAAGAGGCAGCTTGATTCAAAAGTCTGCAGGGATGTGACAAGTCTTCACATCTTGCCTCTCAGCTGAAACTGTTATATACGGAAGAATTTTTTCTATTTCTTCAGGCTGAATTACAGGGTCACAAAACCTTGCTGCACCTTTACCTTCATGGTGCACACACATGGGTAGAACTCAGTGCGTACAGTCTGTCTACAACGCAGGGACTCTAAAATCTCTTAGATCTGATTAGATGAGTTACAAAGAGGTGCCTTATCATATTTGCCTAAGTCCATCATCTGACTGAAAAGTTTTGTTTGCTCATCTGCTGTTAAACAAGATGTGCATGCAATTTGAGTGGAAAAAAATAATTCAGAATATTCTAGATGCCACAGATGCTAGTTGTATGCGGTTTAGAATATTCTTTTGCAGCATGAGAGCCAAAATATGCCCTGTACTCTGACACAACTACATTCACTTGCGTGATGTGACATGGCTGTAACTAATTGGACTAAGCAGGCAAACTTTCATTGCACACAGCCAAAGACAAACTCTGGCTCCAAATATTTTTTCCTGAAAACATTTTCATGGTACCTGGCTTCATTTTAGCTTGAACAATACATTTTTGTCTACAGACACTAAAAATAGTTCATGTACTAATTAAAAAAAAACAAGCTGTGACAGAAAACAATAAAGGCAAGGAAATGGGAGAACATTTTTACATAGCCAGCAGCTTCCCTGGCACCATTTCTAGCTATGAAGAGGGTTATTAGCAAGCCCAGAATTATATAAACAATTCTCTCCGCCAGCCAGTGTACACCAGAATCATCATTTACTTTCAAATTATTCAAGTCAGCAAAATCCACGTTTTCATCAGACCAGTGGAAAGATTGGCAGAGGTTTTTTAAAAAGTGGGATTATGATCAGAAAAAAAATCACTCTCTCAGTGATTCAGTGCCTTAATTTTATAAACTCATAGTTATTCCTGCTTTCTTCACTGACAGAAACATGTTTATTCCTTTGTTTATTCATAGACAGAAACGTAGTAGAGCATGTTCATTAGATGCAGGAGAGAGAGCTGCATTCTTCTCTGGAAAATGCACCATCATGAAAATCACCCAAGATGCAGAATTTTTGCTACTGGGTGTGATAATTGTGAAAGAAATAAATAGACTAAGTTTTGAACTATGCTAATACTGATTATAGTTTAAAACACTAGGGAAAATCTGATCTGGAGATAATGAGAAATAAACAGTTTTAGCTAATATTTGTATTAATTTAAATAATTAATTTGTTGATAAACTATTCATCTCTTTGGCTTTATATGCTGCCGAAAAAGGAGCTGGGACTGGGCCTAAAGCAGGGCTAATGTTTGCTCTAGATCTGGCAGAATAACATGGCTGCTTGGAGGTTGTTAATGGAGAAGCTGGTGGCTTCAGTGTGCAGCTGAGAGTGAGGGAACTGAGTGTCAGTGAGCCCTCAGGCACACTGGGAAGCCTCAGTTCAGTAAATCCTCCAATACTGCTCGACTTGGAAAAAGTGAACAGTCCTATGGTGTGGTTATTATATGCCTTGGGTTATGCAGGTGCTTAAGTGTTTTTCTGGATAGGTGGCCTAATCTCTCAGTATCATTTTATCCTACCTTTAAAATGGTAAGAATGATTCCTACATTGGGAAAGGAAGTAATAGATTTAGTCATGATTGCAGAAAAGGAGGCTTCTGTAAATACCGGAGAAAATAACCCAAAAGCAGGGGAAACAGGAAGTATATGGAACAATATCCTGGGATGCTTATTTTCACAGAATCACAGAATTATAGAATATGACAAGCTGGAAGGGACTCACAATTTTATAAGAGGCAGTTCTATTTTGGAAAGTGGTTGAGTTAAACTGCCACCTTCTCTGACTCTCGCTGATTGTGTGCCTTTGAAATGTAAACCTACCTGGTAAACCCTTCAGGAAGATAACTAACAAACAGGAGTCAAGTGGACTGTGTCCCTCACACGCAATGAATAGATGCCTTCACATCTGAGCACAGCCTTTGAAAGCATGAGTGTGTTATTTGGCCTGAAGAACCGGGACAAATTATCTGAATAATAATCTGACTTTTCAGGACTAGGAGTTAAAATTTCATCACTGGTTATGTTAGCAGATGCTCTTCTTCAAATACAGCCAGGTATTCAGCATGTTTGCTTATGAGCAATCCCTGGGGTGAATATTCTTCTCAATATCACTAAGACAAATGAAAATTGGTATTGTATTAGTAACATTCCTTGATTATATAGCATTTAGAATTAAGATAAAATAAAAACTAACATGAGAAAATGTACTTATGAATGTGATACTATCATTCCATAAACCAGAGCATCTTAATTCAGACAGGAGATATAGCTGCAGTATAATAAAGTAAGGAAAATGTTCTATCACATGTACAAGTTGAGCCAGTCTCATCATTAAGTGCTGCTCATGGAGGCAGTCCTACTGCCTGTTCTACCCTGGCTTATCTTCGTTTCCTCATACTGCCTCAGGTGTTCCATTTCATTTCAGGTCCCTGAAGCTGAAAAAAAGAGAAATTCACAGAAAAAGACAGGAAAAGGATGTTTTCCAGCCTTGATATGCTTAGATTGGACATACAGATTTGCCTGACATTTTCTGCGTGGAAGCTCAACAGCAGCTCTGTATTCATCTCGCTACTTTGACATTCAATAACTTAACAGGAGGAATGAAGGCCTTTAAAAATCAGCTAAAAATATCCTGATAGATAGCTCTACCATAGTTCCATTAACCTCTCAAATTCAAGCAATTTTATGCATCATTACCAACCTCAACCAAAATCAATGGTTGTAATTGAGCCACAGTGAGCCAATGCATCTCCCACGGCAGGGTTGTGCCTGACAGCACTGCCAAGGCTAAGTGAGTGGAAGGGGAAGGCTCTTTGCACAGCAAATTACCTCCTTCAAATATAGCTAGGTATTCAGCCTGATCTCTTACGAATGATTCAGTGTAGAACAGCTCAAACTAGTCATTGAAAAAAGCATCATATTTTCTGAATAACATCACAGGCTATGAAAATAGAGAAAATTTCTTTTATGTATCATCTACTGTGTTTTTATATAGGCTGATTGTTACTCCTTATTTTTCTTACAAATAGAACTTTGCTATTGCTTTAAGCTGTCAGCTGCTCTAGCAAACACCATGATTTGGTTATTCACCTTACTATGGATTATTTCTTATCAGGAGAAAGTCTACTTTTTTGGAACAATGGGAACAAGGGCCTCGTACGGCAAACTCAAGTTGCAGCTGATTGTGGTGCTCTCAGGACGCATGGCCCTGTGTAGCAGGATAAGGACAACCTTTGTAGCCACATCAGTCACCTTGCTGTCTCAATATAAAATGTAAGCAGTTTGCTTTTGGAAGGGTATTTCTCTCAAATAAATAGAGCTGTGTGCAAACATGAGTTTGAAAGAAAAAGAAATGCCCTGCAGGATCTTTGAAGTCGTCTCATTTTGATACCATTGGATTAACCTCCTAGCAGCAAAGAAAAATTATCTCTATTTGTGCAAGTTAGGACCTTCCAGAGCATTTGCTTGTGAGGAGGTGTGGGCATGTGGAATGCTGCTGGCGGACAGATAATGTATTTGAAAAAGACTTTGAAGCCAAGTTGAATAGTCCTTACATCAGTACTCAAAGTCACTGTGGCTGTAAGTTAAACCTTAAAATAAAATAGGTATTTTACAATCAAACATATATTTTGTTCCCAGTCTAAAGCTTTCCCCACTTGCAGGTGCTTTCAGTCTTCTACCTAATATTATAGGTAGAGGTGCACCACAGGAATGGGCAGATAGTAAAAGTTTGGCTCTGCTTTACATTCTTTATATAGGGAGAGCACAAACAACCATGGTAAACAATAGCGTTGGTAGGCATGGTAAGTAATAGAGATTGGTTCTCATTCTAATTTACTGTTGGAAGATATTTGGCTCAATTTTGTCTTTGTGGTATTTTAAGCCAAGGAGAACTCCATGTAAGGCAATGGGGACACTTTGGATGAAAACAAAACAATGGAACCAGACTCACTGGAAAAATAAAAATGTTTGAAAAATTAGTTGAAAAAAATTTTCCCAGCACTGGTTTCTTTTCCCTTCTTCCCATATAATAATGCAGCTAGGTTTTAGTTTGGGAATTTAAGTTTAGATTTTTCTAAAGCTAAAATAGGGCAGAAATAGAGAAAAATACAAGAATGGTTGACCACTTGAGCCTGACCATGGTTTTCAAAATCCCAGAGCCAAAAGCAACACCTGTTTTTGAGAGGACTACAATACAGTCCTTAGATTTCTCCACACCTTTGGGATTAAAAAGTATTTCGTCATGGAGTGCACATGTGGAACAGATGCCTGATGACCTCTACTCCTTGCAACGCTCCTCTGGGGTTTATAAGGAAGATGGAGCAAGAGCTCTACATGTTCCTGAAGCTTACCTACACATGTATTTTAAATCACCCTTGCCCCAAGCTGCTTTTCCTTTTAAAGTTATCTGCATGACAAAAAAATAACCAACAGCAGGGCATGATCAACATCTACTTTCTGTGGACCATCTCATGTCAGACTAGAAAGAAATCTCTGCTTGTTTTGCTAGAATTGCCTGTGAGGGTTTCAATGCTGTGTCATTGCCTGAGAACACATCAGAGTGTTTCTTTGTCCTTCTTAGTTACCTAGTTACCTAGTGCTGCTTCTGATAGAGAGGAACTAAACTAAAATGAAAAAAATAAAGTATTTGCTGGAACAAGCTGGGTGAGCTTGTTCTCTTTTTCAATTAAAATTATTTTTTCTGGTTGCTCTGAGGAATCCATTTTACTACATCTAGTAGAAATTATAGCATTTGTCATTTGTATCCTGTTGTCTTTTACTAGAACATTGCAGACATATTTTCTTGTTTTTTCTGTAAACATATCCACTATGAGAGCCCCCCTCTGTAACCTGTTCTGAACTTGTCCAAGTTTTACTGACTTATTCTTTTAGCATAAGTCATCTGCACATGATTTATCTACTTAGAAAGGTAGTTTCTTCTACTATTTGCTAATATTTTGCCTTTTAGGTGAAGCACAGGAGTACAATGAAAGAAGGGATTACATAAAGAAGCATTCCTTCTCTCATATTGCCTTTACCAAGGCAGGCTTCAAGTCTTGTTCTCCTCTCACCCGCTGCAGAAACTCCCCCAACATTTGCTATTCATGGGTTCAAGTGTTAGACTGGCAACATGCCAGTGAGTTCATTAATGGCACACTGGATAACAGCGCAGACCGTGTCCTCAGGGTTTTAGACAACATTTTAACAGCAACGTTTCATGGCTAGAACAAATTAAACTCTGCCTAGACCAAGCTGTCTCAGGGGGTTCAAGTACCCACATGTAGTAGATAATATAATAGACTGTTACCTTCCATCTGTAGGGAGCTTTGGGAGACCAGATGTCTCTTGCTCTGCAAACTGAAGCGTGCAAAGCTAAAATATTTTTGCAGTCACCTCACTACTTACTTTTGGGATTTCACTTTTGGCTAAAATTATCAGGTTCCATTAACCCTGAAAACCTCTTAGCACTGAAGTGAACTGAAAACCGGAATCCAAATCTTTGTGTTTTAAGAAGTTACTTGAGAATCTGCCTTGCTTTCCTTGTGCACCTGCTAGTGCAGCTTCTTTTGTTTGTTCTGGAAACAGTAAGAAAAAGAAAGAAGAAAGAAAAGAAAGAAAAGAAAAGAAAGAAAAGAAAAGAAAAGAAAAGAAAAGAAAAGAAAAGAAAAGAAAAGAAAAGAAAAGAAAAGAAAAGAAA
>VXBA01001109.1:877054-927183 GCA_013399895.1 Serilophus lunatus | reverse complement strand
GGAAGGAAGGAAGGAAGGAAGGAAGGAAGGAAGGAAGGAAGGAAGGAAGGAAGGAAGGGAAAACTAAAAACATAACACAAGCAAATGCTCTTTGTTGTGTGAGACGGGCCCTGAAATGAGAGAGTGCTGGTAGCAGTAAACCCTGTCTTGAGATCTCAGGCTGTTCCCATCCACTGGGCTGTGTGGAGATAGATGGGGATACTCTGGGACAGCTCTGTGGGTCACTGTGATGTGCATCACTGCTGTACAGGCTATGGCTAGGCCGTTCACAGTCGCATAGGACACTACTGGGTAGAAGGTTGCTGGATTGGTCCTCTGCAGGACATGGTTGTATGACACTGTTGTGAAGAACATTGCTCTGCGGCTCACCACTACGTGGGACACTGCTGTATAGGACATTGCTCTGTGAGAGGGACATCACTGTGTGAGGAGGCATTGCTGTGGGGGGTTACCGGAGTGTGGGACACTGCTGTCTGGGGCACCGCTGTGAGGGTCATCACCCTGTGGGATGTTGCTGCGTGGGATGTTGCTGTGGTGGTCATCCCATGGTGGGATGACATGGGAGACACTGCCAAGGGGGGCATTGCCGATCACCACTGTATGAGTTCCTGCAGTGTGGTACTGTGTGGGACATGGGAGTGTGGGTCATGCCGTGTGAGACATCACTGCGAGGGTCATCACTGCAGGGTGCGACATAACTCATGTGCGCTATGGTTGCGTGAGATACGGCTGTGTGGGTCACGGCAGTGCAGGACATCGCAGTACAGGGCATCACCGTGAGGGTCCTATCTGTGTGAGTCCCTGCAAGAGTGGAAAGCTATTGTGCGGGACATGGCAGAATAGGTCCCTGTACATTTCGGTACAGACAGAACATAGCTGCGTAGGACATCGCTATGTGGGTCCTGCCATGCGGACCCCGCGGGAAACATCCACCGGCTGTCAGGACACCCCCGGGGACTCGCACCTACCCCGGCTTCCGCTACTCCAGCTCCCCCCGCAGCCCGGAGCTTTGCTGCTCGGCTGTGCCGCTGCCCGGTGCCCCTCGGGGCTGGGACCGCGCCGGCCANGTGGGCCGGGAGCGGGGCCGGGGGCAGCTGCTCGGGAAAGTGCTGCCAGGGCCGGGATGCCGCCTGCGTCGGCGAGGGCTGGAGGGAAGGAGGGGGCTACGGGACCTGCTACTGCGACGGAGGCTGCCGGCGAGCCGGGGACTGCTGCCACGACCACAGCCAGGCGTGTCCAGGTAGGTGCGTCCGGCCCCCGGCCCTGGGGGGGTCCGGCGGGGCCGCAGCCCCGGCGAGAGGGGCGCGGGTGGGGGGCGGCCCGGGCGGAACCCCCACCCCGGCCCTTTCTCCAGGTACAGGCAGCTGGCTGCCTGCTGGAGCTTCGTGGCAGGGAGGTTTCGCTGGGGTTTGGAGGGGAGACGTGCGGTCATGGGCTGAGGGCTGCGGGGAGGGCAGATTCCTCCCTCCCGGGCGTCCTCAGGCCCTGGGCGAGGGCATGAGCAGGGACCAGGCTGGGGCAGCGCCCGGGGAGCGGCAGGCGCAGGAAGGGGAACGGAGGCTTTTCTCTCACTAAACATCTTCAAAGTTTCCGGATCAATTGTGGTACCGTGACAGTCTGAAGTTATTTGACTTCTAAAATACTACGTTACTTACTTTTCACTCATGTTAGTCCCAAACACATTGATTGCAGGGGGAATGTCCAATTACAGAGACGGCAGGGAGATTCATTCAGCACCGTCTGTCTCTTTCAGCTAATTCCTCACATCCTGTCAAACAAGTGTCATTGAAATGATTGGGGAAATCCTCACTGTGAGGTTTTGTACCCATTTCTAGAGGTATGAATTAGCAAGGATTTACTGTGAAGGCAAGGGCTTTAAAATAAGCATAGGAGAATGAGTGCAAGCTCAGTTGGTTAGAGCGTAGTGCTAATCATGCCAGGGACATGGACTTGATTCCCGTAAGGGCCATTCACTTAAAGAGTTGGACTCGATCCTTGCAGATCCCTTCCAAATGAGAATATTCTGTGATCTGTAATTCTCTGCAAGCCCTCGGGGGAAGGCCTGGCCCCTACGGGAGCAGCAGCAAAGAGAGGAAATGGTCCAGTTCTTCCAAACTGAGTAGCAGCCCTGTAGGTATTCACACTGCCTCTTTCTGTGGTACTTCTAGCTTTTAGGGTCTTCACAATTTGCCCTCCCTCCCTTCCTCTGCCTTTGGTGCAGGACACAGCCCTTGCTTTGCAGGTGCAGCACTAGTGCTCGCTCAGCCTAATGTCTCTTCCCAGCTGGCTGAACACACGCCAGCCTACAGCCAAAAAGTCATGAGCCTCTGCTGCACAGCTCTGCTAATTAGGGTGTATTTAGCAGGCTCCGTGCCATGCTGACATAGCCACATAGCTTTGGGACCCAAGTTGGCTTACGTCTGCCTGTATTGGAAAGGGGGAGTATGACTGTCCGATGGTGTAGACATGTCCTAAGGGACATAAAGCTGCACAGAAGAACTCAGCAGAGCAGAACTCTTATCCCTGGTCTCCGGAAGAAACACAGTCAGTTTTCTCAACCCCTAAATCATCCCATCAGAATAGCACAGGAAAAGGAGTGCACCACGGGGTATGACAGAAGGTAACAGTTTTTAAATGAGTGTTTTTAAAATACTTTGTCCTTTCTTTCAGGAAAATCAATAGAGGGAGAACTGACAAAATGCTTGCTTGTCATACAGTCACAGCATATTACATCTTTTCAGTAAATAATAGGATTTTTATTATTCAAGTATAAAATGAGAGAGATAAACATGCCCAATGAAATCCAATAAAAATTTCTGTGCTCTTCAAAAAGGAGCTCAAACTTGTGCTTGAAAAGTTCTAGTTTAAACACATTCCTTTACCATGATTCTGGCATGACTTCTGGAATCTGATGATGACCTCCTGTTATCAAGATGATATTTTTTGTCTTAGGCTCAGTGGTGGTTGCCTCAAAAGGCATTATATGTTTGTGCTGCCTCTCTCTTGTACGCTGCTTAGGCAGTGGGTGCCCTAGGTCCAGGCAAGAAGATGGAGTCCCAGTAAAGTCTCTCTGTCTCTTTGCCTCTCCTGCACTGGAGTTGGAATTTGACAGTCTGTGGTGGCCCAGTTCAGCAACATAAACCCACAGGGCATTATTTCTCTTTTCTCTATTGCCCGTTTCTGGCTGGTTTGATTCCTTGCACTGCCTCACTGCCCAGTTGTGTGAGCAGCAATGCTAACACAAGCAGAGGGAACAGCACATTTTGCATGGGTGGGTGTAGCATGGGAGGGCAGGATTTTGGCAGCCTGGAAAAGTCCTAGAACTAATACATCCAAAACCTACAAAACTCACAAGTTTCACAAAATTCAAAACAAGTAATTTTTTAAAAGGCAAACGATCACATATACAAATATTTTTGTACACAGAGAGCATTTTGAATTGGAACTGCTGTACAAGGAAAAAGCCTGTGAAAGGAATGAGCTTGTCGCTTGAACTGAAGTGGTTGCGCTGAGAAAATCTGCAGATTCTTATACATTACAACATATGTAATAAACGTATGGAAATCCTCCTTTTTTTTCTTTTTTTTTTTCCAGTTGAGAGAAATCTAAGTAGAATTTGTCTCAGAAAAAAAAGAACTATGATTCAGTGCTGTAAATGGAAGGCAAAAAAAATAATTCTGACCACTCAATCTGTGTTTCCTACGATAGCAATGTAATTTTTCTGTGTATTTTTGAAATTCCAAGTGCCACATTAGCTTCCACATTTTGATAGGCATCTGAGCACAAATCCTGTCCTTCAGGTTCCTTTGATTTGCATCTCCCTTATTGCTTCAGCTACTATTGTTATGTTAACTAAACTGAACCAATAGCAACATAGAGACTATAAAGATGTAGCTATGGGTCCCTAATACTTCTTTTTGTATTTCAGGAGGTGGCACCATTTCAGTTATGTCAGATCTGGACCCATTCTCTGTCATGCTGAGGAATTTGACATCTTTACAATGAGACACAAAATTGATGTACTGTGCCTTAATAGTTGCCGGGTACTGACTGCAAGAGCGACATTACTATCCCACTGACTAAATTCCATTCTAGCCACCCAATATTCTGATTTTTCCACATGACTAAGGCAATTCATACTTTTTGTTCTAAATCTTGATGACCATGAAATTGCCATTTATTGCTGCAGATGACCAATACTTAACTGTCAGCTTGATTTAATTCCAGTAAGTCATGAAGTCATTGCTTTATTTGTTATGCAGTTACTCAGTCCCTTTGGGAGTTTCCTGCATGGAAAATGTGATATTAGACCTGATGTTGTCTGCATATCAAGATGCTAATATGGGACTAAAGTTATATGGAAATTCTTACTTGTGCAGGCCACCTTGGAAGAGAGTCAACAGATAAGGAAACAGGCTAGATAGACACTTACTGTCCTTTGGATGTGATTTGTAGATGGGTGATCAGGCACTGGAATCTATGCTTGTACAGTTAAATAAAGTGGTCTCAAGGCAGCCAGATGGCAAAGACTGTAAGGTCCATACTACATTTAGCATTTGTTCTGGTTGTCCCATGGTGGGCTCTAAGACATTTTTACTATCATTGTTTTTCTTTTCTAGTTCCCAGTGCTTGAAAAAAAATGCCTGAGGGTTATGCTGCAACTTGCCAGCATAGTGTCATCCCAGCCACAGAGGCTGTGTCATGTACCTTGGGGTACCTAGATGTGTTTAAGCCAGCATCTGGTGGTGCAGTGCCAGGTATCTGCATGTAGCAAAGAGAGCTTTTTTCTGTTATTAGTGTGGTTCTACAAATAATACCCAAGGGCTGTCTGGAAAGGTGTTTATCAGTAAGTAGGTCAGTGGTTCTGTTTCGGTGGAGTTCCTTAGGGTGTGGGATGCAGCATCCTCAGCCATTAATACACCTGGTACTGTCAGGGCACTAAAAGTGGCCAAGTTTGGTCAGAACAGGTGCACAGTGAGGAGGGGAATTATAGCAGCTTGTTACAGGCATTGGCCAAGAAGCCTCTTTCAGAGGTTTTATCTGCTTTATGATATCAGTAGTGTTCCAAGAAATTAGGGATGTAGTGGCAGAGCAAACATGGCTATTTCTGTTTTATGAGAAGAGTCACAAACCCCAAGGTTATTACATTCTATTTTTTCTTCCCAATGTCTTGTTGTGGCAAAACCTCATAGGGCATTAAATATTTTCCTGAAAGACTAGTTTGGTCCCTTCACTTTCCTGCTACACTGATACAAATATGTAACTGGTGGTTAAGCTATAAAGCTTCTTGGGGATTTAAATTGTAATCTGGAAATATGAAAAAAAAATTGAAAGTAATGTGATATGTTTCATTAGAATCTAGTGAGAAACAAAATACATGGGAAAGGAAAAAGTTCTATTTAGCTAGATAACAAGAAGCATGACCCAAAACAATTCAGAACCAATTCAAGATAGCACAACCATTAATGATAATGTGTATTTTGTACCATCCTCTAACCTGAAGCACCTACCAGGTGGCCTTCAGGAAAAGAGGCTACTGGGAATGGACCACTGGTCAGATTAAATGTCCTCGTAGGCCACAGGTTGAGGAGACTCATGTAGGGAAACGACTGTTCGCAGAGAATTCTTTCTCTTGGTGGATGCCCATGTATGAGACATTTTTCTTATCTGCTCTTTCACTGCTCTGCCTGCTAAGGCTGTGTATGCTTGAAGTTCCTTGTTGGAGGCGTTGTGTTTGTTCCATCAGTGAGCACCCAGAGGTCATCCTCATCCAGCCCCTCAGGGCTCAGCATGCAGTACGGTTTTGAAGAAGTGTAGTATCCATTTTGACTGCTGAAGGTAGATTATTAGGCCATCCAGTTTCCAAAACCTGGGCTTAGTGTTCCTGGAGATGAGGCTAAGCAAAGTTCACAGAAACATGTGAAATGCTTGTGTGTTTTTTACAGTTAGGATAAAACAGAAATCTTGACTACTAGTAATGTTTTGTTACTGCTTTGTAGCTCTTCCATGTGTTGTGGGGGAGTGGAGTCACTGGAGTGGCTGTGCAGAACAATGTCATCCTGGTCTGCGAATACGTAGGCGCTATGTACAACAGGAACCTAAAAATGGTGGGGAACCTTGTCCTGCTCTGGAGGAGAAGGCTGGCTGCCTGGAATACCTGACCTACCAAGGGGAAGACTGTGGCCATGAACATGGTATTCTTTGATTTATCTGTAAATTGTGTCCATCAAGACTGTCATGAATTTTACTGTCAATGAACAGAAAAAAAAAGGCATCTATCTGCATCTAACTGGTTAAGATACAATTTAAAATTTTGCTTTCTACTGTCATATCGCTCTTTATTCTATTAGTGTTTTCCCTACTTTTGCTTTTCTTAACGTCTATTAAGTAAACAATTAAGCTGCATGCATTCCTTCAGTTTCTGGATATAAGCCCCTCAGTAAGTCTCAAATTATATCTGTGCAAATTTAGAACAAAAATTCAGTATGAAACAGGAAACAGTACTCCTTGTAGGATTCCAGCACATCCTATTTCCTCATAGACTAGATGGCATGGATTTCTTGGTATTATTCTTCTGAATGAGAGCTTAGCTGTAAGGAATGGAGTTGCCAACATTTTATCACTTTTTCAAGTCAGCCAGCATCACCATCCACAAGCTCTCAATTCATTCATCCACTGTTACAGTAATTGAAAAATGACTCAGCTGTGTCTTGCTGCCTTACCCTATCTCTTTTCTTCCACAGTCCCAGCTTTCATAACTACCTCTGAATATGGTAAAGAAAGAAAACCACGAGCACCATCTTCTCTCTGGGCTTCAGACAAAGCGGCAGCTGGGTAATCTATTTATCATATGCATGTGGGTCATCTTGTTCAATAGGAAGTAGCTGGCTATGGAGAAAAATTGAATGAAATTTGCAGCAAGTAAACAATAAGCTATAGCTTGTAGTGGTTTCCTGCAGCTTATTTGCATGTTATAGATGTTGTTTTTTATTTTTTGCTAATTGTCATGAAATAGACATTGGGGTCATGGCAAATATGATAGCTGCTTTTGAAAGCCATCAGTACATAATGGTAAGCCAAAACTGAATGTAAGGATCCTAAGCAAGTGTGAGAAATTAGATTTAGGTCTCTGAACTCACAAAGTTGGCTGAATGTAGTTGCTTTCAAGACTTTTTTTTTATAAACTGACACAAGCAGTAAAAAATTTTGTTTAGTTAGCAGTAAAGATGATTATGAAGTTTAAATTAGTCTATTACTGGGTCTGTAAGCTCATCATGCTTTGTCTTCTGCTATTTTCTCCAGAACAATGAAGCCTATCAGTATTTTAGTATCTTTTCCATACGTGAAGTACTGGACTGAGGCGTAGAATGAAAGAGAGTTTGCATAATGTTTTTAAGAATCCATTGATTAGGTTAGGTCAAAAAGAGACTTGTTAGCAATGATGTCTCACTTGCAATAGACAAATACAAGTTACATGGTAATTAAGTGCATTCAAAGTGTATACCTAGCCTGTGCTTTATCTGTCCTAACTAATGTAGTACTTTTCCTTCTGAGCAGGTACTGTGTGGAATTTAGAACAGAATCACTTTCTCGCCACTGTGCTTTGGAGAATCGTCCGTACGCTCGCTGGATGCAGTACCTGCGCGAAGGACACACTGTGTGTGTAGCCTGCCAGCCTCCTGCTATGAAGTCTGACACACATCGCTGTTCTGGGGATGGCCACAATGCAGATGGGTAAAGAAAACCTTTTTTTTCTGCTGTCTCTTCTGGAGCAAACTCCAGTACAGAAGTTAAAATTTCTCAAGGTCTCATTAAAAGCTGCATTATACCTAAAAAGTTAAACAGTTCATATCACTTGTAAGAGCTCAGAAGGTTTATCCTTTCAGTTCTCACAGAAATTTCTTTTAAAACTTAGGTAAAAGCAGTAAAAAAGAAGTAATTTCCATATGAGTTCAGTACTTTGCATGCTTTATTCACTATTGTGAAGGAATGATGCAACTTCTGTAGTGCAAGAGGACTTTTTACAGCTATGGGGACTTTTACTTAAAAATGGTATTTCCTGCCATAATTGAAAATCAGTTGCAGGTTTAACAGTTGTGGATAAGTACTCCCCTCGAACCTACATACCTGATTTATAGAAAAGTAATTGTGAAAGTAGACATTTATTATTCAGAACAGATTTTTGATTCAAATATTTATTAATATGAATATTACTTAATACCTGTACAACCAGCTACTCATATTGTGCCTGCTTCATAAACCATCTTAAGAGCTAGATGAGTTAAAGTCATTCATGATTAAACAAAATAAAATCTTCTGACATGCCACACAACACAACCCAGTAACATGAAATATACAGTTTTCAGTCTTCTAATTCCTCATTTTTTGTCACATTTCAGAAGTAAAATCTTACACTGGGAAGCAATTGGCAACTCTCAATGCCAAGGAACCTGGAAGAAGATTCGGCGACTGGAACACTGTTCATGTCCTCTGGTGCATAGCTTTATTTTTACATAAAAGTTCAAAAGCCCTTTAAAATAGCAACAACAAAAAGATTGAGAAAATTTGTATAAGTGCCAAGAAACCTACATCTTTCTGCTGCATTTTCTGGAGCCTAAACAAATTTTAAAAGATTGCAAACTTTGGCAGAAGCACTTTGGAAAACTCTCTCTGCCTTAATATAAAATGCTAAGACTGATCTTTCTACTAGAACACTAGAAGCACATTTCCATGTTTCTCTTTTGTAATTAAAGAGCTCATGTTTCTAACCATAGTAGTTGCTTTTCCTGAAATTCTGATTCTTTACTGGCCACAGCCCTGTCTACAGGCATTGCTTCTACTCAGTAGTGAGCCAGCCAAACACTCTCAAGTCCGAGAATAGTTACTGTCATCATTAACCAGCAAGAGTGAATAAAAATGAAAGTTGGAGAGCTAAAATTGATTTCAGTTTAGAGCCTTTGTTCCTTTACAGTATCATCTAGAGAATGTTTATACTACAAATGCATAAGTATTCCTCCGCATAGCAGTTTTCATGTTCAGCCACATGCAACTAGTCAGTGTTAAGGATGTAGTCTTCTCAGCAATTCATATCACTAATACAGTGTGAACTTTATGACAGATGAACCTCAGTAAGCCTTAGTAACTAAGGTCTTGGCTAACATTAAAAAAATTACTTATTACTACTTAAAAATTCTCACGTACAATGATTAACATGGAAACCTGCAGCATTAGAGCGCTGGCAAGAATGCTATGCAGGTAGTTCAAATCCTTGGTTTGTTACCTATTAATACCTTAAATTACTGTTACAGCACTAAAGAGGCTGTATTCTGCACTTTTCCACTTGTCAGATACCTGCTATGACTTTCTGAATTGTTAGCTTACAGCTGCTCTGGCATTCCTTGCTGAAAGACAAAGCCTGTATATTATCGAGACCCTGAAATTCACAAAGTTTCCTGAAAAAGAAATAGTGCTTTAAGGTTAAGAAAATTTACTCTTAAGACATGCAGCACCTCCATGGAACTTAAAGACCACTGTTTGCCACTGTTTCTATCAGCTCCAAGAAGAAACCATAGTGTGTGGTTCAAAGGATGAGGAAAGTGATCTGGCTCGGGTCCTGCCCATAAAGAGTGCGAAAGAAACTTTTGTAACTGTACTTTACCGTTTTATCTAAATGAAAGCAGGCCTCCAAAACAGAAAGCAAAATGAGATTATTTTAATACTTATGAGTATTTTAGCCTTCAAGAATATCTCTTCCTTTACAACCAGGAAAATTATCTCGGAGAAGTTTATTTTACTATGACGAATTTGAACAGACGCTTTTCCTTGTAAGGTTCTTGGAAAACAAAAACATTATCCAAGAAGAAAGATACAGAAAACATCTGAATTGAAGGGATTTAATTTTTAAAAGAATGCTGTGTTATGTTAGTTCAAGTCACTAGATTCACACCAGCATGACAGTGGAAAGCATGAGTTTTCTGAAGTTGTGGAACTTTTTTCTGAACAATCTGAACCAAGAGAGACCACATAGCGCCATTATTCATCTGTTACAGGCTCATGAGAAGGTCCCTTAAGAGTGGGCAGCTGACACCTTGATACTGACCCCCATCAGAGCATACCTTTGCTTGCTATTACTGTATATAGAGACAGTGAGAGCACAGCTGAGATGTCTCACAAGCTGTGCTGTCAGGGACAGCGTAGACTTGTTAGTGAGCCTCCCTTTGGACATTTATTTTTGAGCTTTCCCTTTCCTGCTGGTCTAAAAGAAGACACTTCTCAAGACAAGGTAGGTAGCACAAGATAATTGAGATGTTAAATGTGAGTGTTTCCGTGTGTTTTCCATCTCTTCTGCAAGATAAAAAATGCTATTATGTCAGTATACCTAAGTTCAAAAGAATCTTCTACCTAGAACTTTAGCCTAATTATTAAAAAAACAAACAAACCATCAGTTTGTAACAGTAGCAATATCAATACATATTTTTTGTCTTAGCTTTCTGATAGAGATGACTAGTCTGACTAAAATTTCATAGTGAAGTAAATCAGCTTAGAACAGGTTATATGGCAGGAAGTAAAATGACAAAAACTCAATCTGACCAGAGGTAGAGTCCTTTAAAAACAGAGAACACTTGACTTTGTATTAGCCTCTATCAAGCTAAAGATGTTGCCAGTCATTTAAATCCCTTATGTACATAACAGACCTTAAGTCACTGCATGCATTTTTCCATTTCAGAATTTAGGTCATCTGTTGCACGTAGCTAAAAGGTCAGGCTTTACATTTAAGTCATCACCTGAACAACTTTGCTTACGTGAATATTTTATCTCTATTACTATTCTGTTTCATGGTTTTGGACAGTAATACTACTGAACATTCTGAGATTAAAATAAGCTGTTATTCTGAGAAGCTAGACTAGGTCCTTATTTAGGGGAAGGTCAAGAAGAGTTGAATCCACTAGTCCTAATCAGTCTTGTTCAATCCTGCACAACGTTCTCCACCGGTCTTTTAACATGACGCTTGTTCGGTTGTTGAAATTACCATGGGCCAAAATTTTAGCCCAGTTACCCACTCCGAATGTCTTCACTCCTGATTTCAGTGCCAAGTCTTCATTGTAAGTCCATCGCTAGGGGGAGAACAGAGAAAAATACCAGACATATGAACAGAGAAAGGTATTGACGTAAGACCTAACCTTATAGTAAATATAAAAGCAAGTTTTCATACAGCTCTATAGTTATTACAGACTACAGATGTCAGAGGGTTTTTTCCCAGCCTTGAATCTGAATCCTGAAACTAAATACAACAAAGGTTATCATGTCAACACAGTCGCAGGTGTCACCTGAAAAGAGAACCACATGTTTCACTGTTCACAAGTTGAAAGTAGAGAAGTTTTGCTTCATTCAAAACATGCTTTCAAAAGCTGTATTTTATTAGCAAAATGTACCAAGATAAACCTTGATTGAGGCTAGTATCCATCGCAAAAGTGTATTTTGACGCATTAGGGTAGGGACTGAGAATCAAGACACCATTTACCAACAAATGCATTTTGGTATGCTTAGGAAAGAAACCAACATTTAAAATGCTCATAGAAGCCGAATTATACATATTGCATTTGCAAGTCAGGTCAGCCATATCATCAGGTAACAGCTTTGCATTTGCTTTTGGCCACTTGTTAAGCCCACTGCTTAAGTCAAACTGTCATGACCTGCAAGCTTTTTAATCTTCAAGAGATGACTTTTCTCTTGTAAGGGATAGTTACTTACATATCTGTAAGCAATCCTTCCCAGTTCTTCCAGTTTTACTTAGTTGCTTCTTCGTATAAATATCTCAATATAAACAATTTTAAGACTGCACACTCAGTAAAAGAAGGCTGATTATTTAAAAACTTAAATGGTTGATTTTAAAAATCTTACCTTTACAGTAAAGTGTGAAGGAGAACCACATACCAACTTTTCTTTAGCATAACTTCATAAAAATACACAACAAAAGTATAACCGAAGTTTACAAATTCTATATATCCTATCATATTTTTTAACTACTTCATTTTTTAATATGTGTATATAGAAGGTGTATTAGATGCAGTCAATTTTTTTCTCTCTGAAATAGCAACTGCCAACATTAATACGAAATTATTTTACAATAATTTATTTGGCTAGAATCTGATTCTCCACAAATGCCTTCAAACCAACCCTTGCTTCCTTAATACACAACTAATCATACTGATGTATGATCAGCACATCTCCTCAGGCAAGCTGAATTGCATATTATCTATGCAAACACAGGACAGGATCCTCAGTTGAAACAACTGTGTAGGAAAACTGTTTCTAAAAAGCATCAATTTCTAATTAACACTGCAGTTTCATAGCATGTTCTTTCTAAATTTAGTCCCCCAAAACCTGAAATGTAAAGACTTAATTTACAGTAAAAATGTAAACTTAAAAATATTAATGAGATTGAGATGCACAGAGAATTGCATTGTGCAGCTGTTTCATTTAATTAATTTGCGTTCACTTCTGCTTCTTGCACAGGAGGAGTCTTGCTGCTTCTGATGGTCTCATGAAGCACAGTAAGTTATGAAAGGAGACAAATGGTCAATTTTCACTGGTCTCTGTAAGCACCAACAGATTCCATATTAAAAATCATTAGTTACCAGATTTTTACAAAATCTGCATGTGTTTATGTGCATATCATGAGCAAATGACTGCTGAAAATACAATCAAGAGACTCTTATTTCTGCATTTAACCATCACCTGTGCTTTACTTATTTTGGAGTTGCTTTGAAATAGCAAAAAAGTCAGCATTTTTGTTCATAAAAGTATTATAAAATTTATACAGGCAAATGATCAAAAGCACTGCAATTACTTATTCACGATCAGCGTGTGAATCAGGAGTTAAGAAGCATTTGTAGCTAATGGTCTTGCCAGTCAGAACTGTTTAAGTTGACAAAGGAGTGAACTATTGCCTCCTCATCTGATGAATTGAATGCTGCTTATCTGACACAAGTTTGGTGAAAAAAACGGTTTGTAAAAGTTACAGAACTCTGTAGCTGCCCCAGGGGGGCAGAATTCCCATCAGCAAAGGCTGTCACTACTGCTCCCTGTCCTCTTCTATAGCCACAGCTACCAACTCAAATTCATGTTGTTTCAAGGTTGTTCACCTTGTGCTGTGAACTCACAGATGTCCTGCTTCTCTTGGGCAGACCATGGGCTGATCCCTTCCACTGCTTGGAAGATACAGGACCTTTTGAAATCCATGCTGGGGTTTCAGCCCAGAGTCATCTGTAGGCTCCTGCAGTGTAGGGAATGCTGAATTGCAGCTTTTAATATAGGTCAGTCAGACACCCCTCTGACAGCTAAAACAGAGAAAAGTAACTGTAACACTAGCCTGGTCAAACTAAGTCAGCTCAAACTTAAAAGAGACTGGTCGAGAAAGCCTGTGTTGGTTTCAGCTATTACCATGGCACGGACATGGAATGAAAAAGCTGAGTTCAGGACAAGGCTACAGTCCCCTTGGCAAGGTTTGAAAGGGTGAGGAGTGGAGGTTTGGTAGAGGTTCGTGTATTAAATCCCACATCCATGGAGATAGGAAAAAAAATAAATTTAGCTCCTCTCCTAATGATGAGAAATCCTTCTGGGATCCTTAAAGGATTGTGCTCTTAAAAGCAACAACAATTCAGACCCTGGGAAGGGGCCAGGAGACAATTTTGCGTGCCATTTTGCATGGTTCCCTTTCTCCCTTGAATTTAAGTTGCTAGAGGTGTCATGAGCACTCAAACATGAAAGGCCAGAGGGTGTCTGCAGGAGAGGGAGCTCAGATCACAGTTAGCCTGATCAGAACTGTATCCTGATTATTCTACAAGGGAAGATGTGACACCTACACAAAGTGGAAGCTGAGGCACGTGAAGACCAAACTTCACATCTCAAAGTTGGTCTTATTCCAGCTTAATGCAACTGCCAGTGCCTCTTCAGTAAACTATGATCACTAACAAACCTCACTAAGCAATGAAAGCAGTGAAAGAATTACAAGTGAGAGTAGTTCAAGTGTATTTCTAAACAGTTAAGAACCTAAAACTTCTTTAGTCTACCCTTCATCAAAAACACTTCCTTTTTCCAATACTTGTTGTTGCACAGATCTTTTGCAACATTAGCAGTGAATGGCTTTTTTTTTTCCTGCCTTTATTAAAAGGCCAGAGATTCCATTGGAATCATGTAGTTCATCTCATTTCAGAGCATGCCAGAAAACTTTCCTAAATAAAATCTTTATTCAAGTAACACAGTTATTCTTGACCTAGAACACCAGATAATTCAGATACTTCCAGAGACAATTGTGACTGTTGTTACTTGCAGTGATTAATTACATTTGCTGTTAAAAGAGTTGGTTTAGCTTGTTTTGGTTTCAAGTTGCCTATATTGAGCTTTTTTTGTAAAATAGATTTGTTTAGTTCAACATATAAATGAGGAGCCTGCCTTACAAGTAAATCAGGGATGATTTATTTTCTTTTCACTGTACAGAGCAGTAACTTGCCCCCTGCCTCACTCACTGATGAACTGCCTGTCCCCTCCAGGACAACACTTAGGTAGATTCCAGCTTTGCATTGTTAAAGCTACCAACACTGGTTGGAAGCCTGGACATAATGCAGCACTACACTTGAGCTCACATCATCAGAGCACCTAGGCTAGAGCAACGTGACATCTGGCCAGCTTAGATTGCAGGCAGAGCAAGATTGAGCTTGCCAGGCAGAATGTGGATACCCTCACATAACTAAAGACCTTGTTATTCCTTAGAGTCACTTCTCCTCTACTAACCTGTCTTCCTTTATGTATTGTGGGACTTTACTCTTACTTTTTTTCCTTTGGACTTAAATATATGGAATTTTTTTTCCATACAAGTCTGACTAAATTCTGAACATCTTATTTTCAGACACATTCTTTAAAGAAACCGTCAGTCAGATTTTAGACAGCTCAAAAGAATTCCATATACATACAGGATACAAAACTGAGTACAAACAGTTCTCTAATTTCTGTGACACTTGCATCCCCTAATTTAGGAGCCAGAAAATAAAGTATGCTTTCAATAGCACAGCAGAGTGTTATTTGCAGCTAACTGAAAACACAGGAATGAAAGGCTGAAAATGGGCACTGAACCATTGCAATGAAATGCCATTTACAAAACAAGAGCAAACAATGCCAACATTGAAAGAGGGACTACATGGAAAAGGAAGTTCTAGAAGTCAACAGCTCTGACATTCATTGCATTCTTTCATGCATGCAGACAACTTTATAACCCAGATGATTAAGCAGAGGAGCAGATTTATTGTTTAAAAGGCCAATTATCATTGCTTTCTATATAATATTTACAAGTGGTCTCACTGGCAGAGAGTATGGTATAAGTATCCCAGAAGGAGCAAAAGCCTACAACTTCTAAGTGTTTAAAGAAATACACTTCTTAAATTTCATTCAAGTTTTTATAAAATTTTCAGTGAGTTCTTTGCTACTATCAGCTGCATTTTTCTAAAAATTTAGTCTTTACATTTCAATTAAGGTTGAATTATAACAATGTAATTAAGCAAACAACATCTACTTTTTTCTAACAAGATGTGTGCATAAGCCCTAGACCTAGATACAGTGCTTGTAGGTGACCCCATAACAGACTACCTCAGCATGAAAATATGTGAATACAAAGCTCTCATTAGCTCTGTGTCAATTGTGGTCCAAACAGTTTAAGTCTTGATGTTGAAAACAAGCTTGATGGAAGTGTTCATGCTTACTAGCAACTAGCTAACAAGGTACCTATCCAAGTATACTTTGGAAGAAAGTAATTATGTTTTTAAAGGCAACAATCATATGCAGTAAGTGCTGCTATTTTTTTTTGGGGGGGGCACTGGTTGTATCTGCAGCTTTTAAAGAGGCTGTCAGTGATTTAACTATTCCTGAGCTTTGTGAGAAAGTGAAAAACTGCTTAGAGGGGCTTAACCTCCAAGGATAGATGAGCTCTCATTAGGACCTCAACCAATTTGAGGACAGCACGTCCTGAAGATTTAACCAGTACTTCAACTGCAGTAAAAATGCTTAAAGAACTAGAAATTAGTACAACTTTCCTCAAGGACAATCTGGAAAAAAAATCACGAGCAGGTTTGGCCCTGTTATACAAAAAAATGTCAAAGCGAACACCAGAAAAATGAAACAGGTCACACCAAAATGGACGTATGATGGTAACTTGTACTGTTACCTAAGCAGAAAGACTCTAAATTGTTTCCTAGGAGATACTATGATGATGGATTCAACAACAGCAACACATTTATTTAATATTAATTTATTCCGTTATCATGGTAAGATGCCGAACACTTATGAATGAAAATTGGCTATGTGCAAAAATTAGCTTGTAACAGTTCACCCCAACATCAAATCAACTTCAACCTGCCTTCTACTAAGGCACACATTACTGTGCTTCCACCAGTAGGGAATTCCAACTTTAGTGAACACAGCAGGATTATTTTAAGTAATTCAATGTAGTAGGCTCATCCATAAAGCGAATGCAAAAGACCATTTGAAATGTAGCTTTGTAAGAAGATCCTGTTACTTCGTTTATGAAAACTAGAATAGTTTCCCAAGTAAATATGTTTTCACCTTACATGACAAAGTATTGAATTATAAAATCACTAAATCTTTAACCTAAATTGGAGAACAAGAAGTCTTTGATGTTTGCCCAGAATTCTCACAGACGAATGATGTCCTGAATTCTTTAATCCCAAGAGTGGAAAGAATTTATTTTTTCAGGTTTTAAAAAAAGAATGACTAAGCTTTATTAACAGTGTATTTCAACAAATTAAATGCTCAGAAGCATTAGCAACAATATTTGAGACTGTACAGAGTAAGTTATTTCCTGTCTAAAAAGAAAAGGATTTAACTTTTCAGTAGCTGTAACACAGCTTGAATAATCTGCAGAATCTTAAATCTAGGCATTTTTGAGGTGGTCAAATAAAGGTGTGAAAATAATTCTCTGCAGTGCAGATTAATTTTATCTCCATTTAGAACAGGAAATGAGTACAAACCTGTCTTTTTCGGCCACAAGCCACAGGAACTCCACGTTCTCCCACATTTTGCAAGTTGTTCAGATCTAGGAAACAGTTAATAAACATCAAGGACAATGAGGAGTCAATATTAAGGCAATGATTATGTATTGTACTATTTACAGGAGACAAGAATTTACCCTATTTTGATATGAGAGATTGGGAAAATATCAATGTCTTTACATATAATTTCTTATGTGAATAGACATGAATCTTGCCATAGTCCAAGGACTCAAAAAATAGCCTGTTCAAAAAAATGACCATATTTTCTATAGAAGGCACCTCAAAGGAGAATAATTTTTTGTTTAGATAAATTAATTAGATAAAAATTAGCACATAATAATGAAACATTTCATTTTGGTCAAAGCATTTTTACTATATATACTGCTCTCATTTTATATAGTGAGGATGGCAAGTAACAAGAAATCAGAGCTATGATTGTTTGCATACAAATTCCATTACTTCCAAGTACATGTATCAGGTTTTAACTGTGGCAAGCATTCGAGGCATCTTAAGAGTTTGTCCTTCCATGTACAGCAGGGCCACATGCATAAACTGTAATATCATCTCTGTGGTAAGAGGTTGCTAGTGGCCTTCAGAACCCATTTATTACAGTATCCATGTTGCTAAGTTTTAAAGTAGTATCAGGAAACTGCACACACATCCTAACTTTGTGCATTTAGTATACAATTTGTTTTTCCAATCAGCCAACCTCTTTAGTTCCTTCCCACCAAAGTTATCTAGCACAGAATTCAGAAAGAGACAAATTTCACTACTCCTTTGGCAGCTTTCTTTTGCACGGAATACTGTAAAACACAGTAAAGCAAGCAAAACCCCAAGTTAACCAGAAAACAGTGAATGATTTCACAAAATGAGTTCACAGAGAGCCTTAGGCTACTTCACAGCTTCCTAAGTATGGCAACCACCAAACCTGCATTTGTATAGAAACTACGCACAAAAACTTAGATGTTTTTTTCCCCACCACAACCATTTTTGTATTAATCCAATCACACTGGGTAGCTGTTAGAAGTCAGTTTTTAACATGACTGTTTTGAAAGTGTAAAAATAAATTAATACTTACTCTGAAAAACTCTGCCCCCTGTGTGTTTCTGTTCTGAATAAGGTCTGCAAGGAACACAGAACTGGAGTAAAAATACACAGAACTTCATGGGAAGTCTATGACCAAATACAAAAAAACCACGAACAACAAAAAAATTACCTTACTATGGGCTTTTTTATGTCTCCAGGTGACAGATTTGTGATATGCTCTTGCTCTTTGACCAATCTTGAAAAAAATAGACAAAATAATAATCTCCTAGGCAGATTCAACAATATTTAAATGAAAGGAAATCCAAAGATTTCTCTATTGAAACTGTGGCATACAAACACTAACTTATGTCAGTGCCTTCACCCTCTTAATCTTGCCTCATACATTTAAGCTGAAGATATATTTAAGTTGAAGGCATTTTCCACATCTATTTTTATATTAGGAATTATTTCCATAGGATTTTTTAGTCAAGTCTGTTATCATATGTCTCAGATGTAATTGTGTCAGAGCTGTCCTTCTCAAACAAAAAAACTTATGAATTGTCTGCATGAGTCAATTCTTTAACTAAATGATCCCAAATATTCCAAGTATAAAAATGCAGAAATGGAAGCTCTATCCCAACTAAAGACTACAATTGTATTCTCCATTAAAATCAAGGCAATAAACTGAGAATATTAATATTGAGGGTTCACACTGCTAGCATCATGAAGCAACATTACTATTTCCCTTTACAACAGCATAATCAAAGCAATCTTGTGTTCAGTTGTAAGAAAAATGTAACAGATTGATTCCATTTTCTTACTCTCTTCTTGAGATGGCCTATAGCCTGAAATTAGGAGTGCAGGACCAAAAGGAGCTCAATCAAGCATTAAAAAAAGCACAGTCTTTTCATGTTTTTATTGTTATACAAGAATGACAGCTGTTTAAACTGAAGATTGTGCATCTTCACAAATAATTAAACTTAATGCTAAGCTATTTGATGTAAATGCCAAAAGTAACCATAGAAGAGCCCAAATCGAAAATAGGGAATATGCTTGTAGCTAATTTTTTATTGGACAGCAATTTGGAATTTAACATCCTTCCTTCTACCTACACTATTTCTACAAATATCAAGTTACTGTCCAAGCACATCCCTCATTAGTATAATGCTTAATACAAACCCTTGCTGTGTTTCCAAATTACTTTCTTCATTGACATTCACAGATGTGTTGTGCAATGCTGTTGCTCCCAATCCTTTAGACTTCACATGATTTGTGGCTTCCTGTGAGAAATAGAATTGATAACCTTAAAATTAATCCAGCCAATAATACCTAGATAGTAGTTTATACTAGATTTAATAGGTGTACTTTATCAGGACTAACACTGCTTATTTCACAGACACTTCAGAGGTATTACCATTAAAATAAGTGCTTTCAAAACAACCCTAGCATGCTAAGTTGAAATCCATAAAGATCTTTATCAACTAATAACTGAAATTTTAGAAATAGCTGCAAGATTAAAAAAAAATTAAAATTTTAGAAATTTTAGTCATAGCTACAAGTGATATTTATATGGACACGAAGAAATACAATGAATACTTGCGCAATGAGTGCTAATTTATAAAGGTGTGAAGTATATTGTGGAGATTAATTAAGACTGCAAAGGCTGTCAAAGTATGACAAAGTCTGTTTTATATAACTAGGTTAGAAATAGAAAACTGACAAGTCTCACAAGTTTATCTAGTTCTATAGCACCTGTCAGGATCAAGCTTATCCATAACACTTTCAGAAAACATGTCTAATCAAACCTTAGGCTCATAACATAACTTTTCTTGCACTGGAAACAAAAAATAAATTCTCTAACATCCTACTCAAACCTTTAACCACAAACTAAGATCATGTACCTCCGTTGCCAAAAAGGAAGAATTAGTTCATTACTCTTTAAAGAATATCCACACAATTCTAAGATTTGACTTTTCCCTAGATTTCTCCCACTTACTTGCTGTAATAAATAACACCCTCAAAAATCCCTTAGTCCAGCTTAGTCCACGAGTTCATTCTTGCCAATCGCACGCCAAGCAAAACCAACCATCTTTCCTCAAACATTACACATCCCAAAAGGTGATCTGCTTTGCAGCATTCAAATATCAAAATTATTCAGGTTCACTATTGGCCCAATATTAATTCTTTTTGCTTAACCAGTTGCTCTCACTTTTCACCTGTTTCCTCTTTCAGGGCTTTCTTTTCCCTCTCGTTAATTTTCTGTCATCCATCCAGTTTTCAGTCATCTTGACATCTTAACCTGCTCTTCACAGTAACTTGCAGAATCTCTCAACATTTATGAGAGACAGATAATATAAAAACATTCTCTATTTCACTTGTTCATCCATGAAAATACTGGAAAGTATACCTGTCACAGAATGCTTCCAGTCACAGAAGTGTTTCACTGTCACAATTCCATAACTACTCAAAGCACCATATCTTTCAGATGTAAATTTTCAAGATACTGTTTGCTTTGCAGTGACCGATGGTAGCAAAACACATGATAGTGAGGACATGTTTCCATACATATAAATGGGTAGAAAAGATTTAGTTTAAAAAAAAAAAGTCTAAATCAATGATATTGTACTTTGCAAGTTAACAGTAGCTTTCAAATTGTTCTTGCCCATAAAAATAACTCTCATGGAAGAGAAATGAAAGTTGTAAAGAGAAATTACAAAGTATTCAGATCAATGCTTTCTTGGTATAGGTCCTTTATCCTCATAATGCAATATCTGCAGACAGTTCTTAGGGCAGATAACCTGTAAGAGTTTCTTGTAGTGCAAGAGCTTCATCAACAGTAGGAACTGCAAGTTTATAGATTCCAAGCTTGACAGTGTGGAGAGAACAAAGCTGCAGGCAGCCTGCTCTTACACATGCAGGCCCTGGCCTTGAAGAACACGTGTAAACGCTGAGAAGAAGCCAACAAAAACAAGGGTTGTTTGCATTCCTGGGAAGAAGCGAAAGGCAGCAGAGAACCCAACAGGTGCCTGCTTTGCAAGGTGGTAGAAGGTGTTTACAAGAAGACAGCAGAAGGAGAAGGTGACATCTTGAAGGGACAGCCTGGTAGAGACATCGTAGAAGGGAGACATCTGTGAAAAAGTAGTCTTAGAATAGGCATCTTAGAGGAGAGATCT
Source organism: Serilophus lunatus (assembly GCA_013399895.1). Classification (NCBI taxonomy): domain Eukaryota; kingdom Metazoa; phylum Chordata; class Aves; order Passeriformes; family Eurylaimidae; genus Serilophus; species Serilophus lunatus. Next base: position 905,924 of record VXBA01001109.1, on the reverse strand, counting down.
TAGAAGAAGACATCAAGAGACTCTCTAAGGAGGCATCTAGGGGGCGAAACATCTTTAGGAGGTCTCACTAACCCTCGAGGTGTAACCTGGAAGCTGTACAGTGTTCTTGATAAAATGCCAGCATGTGTAACCAACGCAACGACTAAGCGCATTACTACATGACAGTAGCCTAGGAAAAGCTGTCTACAAACCAGTCTAGCAATGCAGATGACCTTACAGTGGATAAAAAGCTAGACATGACTCAGCAATGTTTGCTCACAGCCCAGAAAGACAACGCTATCCTCAGCTGCATCAAAAGCAGCATGGCCAGCATGTCAGGGAAGGTGATTCTGCCCCTCCACTGCATTCAGCTGAGACCTCATTTGGAGTGCTGCACGCAGCTCTGGGGTCCTCAGCACACTAAGGACATGGACCACTAAATTCATCACAGGACTCTCCTGTGAGGAAAGGCTGAGAGAGTTGGGGCTGTTCACCCTGGAGAAGAGGAGGCTGCAGGGAGACCTTACAGCACCTTCCAGGTGCTTACAAGAAAGATGGAGACAAACTTTTTAGCAGGGCCTGTTGTGACAGCACAAGGGTTAATGGTTTTAAACTAGAAGAGGGTAGAGTGAGATTAGATATAAGGACGAATTTTTTTTTTTGGAACACGTTTCCCAGAGATGTGGAAGATGCCCGATCCCTGAAAACATTTAAGGCCAGGTTGGATGGGGCTTTGAGCAACCTGATCTAATTGAAGATGTTCCTGCTTATTGTAAGGGGGTTGGACTAGACTACCTTTAAAAGTTCCTTCCAATCCAGACTATTCTACGATTATACTTCTACATCTGGCACTAGAAGAAATAGAAAAGAGATTAAAATTAAAGCTGGAGTGTTCTTTTGTAGAGAATGCAGGGTGCACTGCTGGGAAACCACTGTGTACTATACAGAAGGGGGATCTCTTCACAAAGGTGTCTTCTCCATGTCCCAGAATAACTGTTCAAAATAAGATTTGCAATGTTGATGCAGACAGTAGGACAGATGCGCAGTCAATGGGGGTGCAAAAAGAGAGGGCCTAGGAATGCTAGTATGGAGTTCTGTGCTTTCTCTGACACCACCAAACCTCCATCTTCTCTTAGATTCAAAGAAATAGCCTTGAAAAATAAACTTCAAAACTGATAGTCAAGTGAAACCATTAAAAGGTATTCCTTGTAGTATACTTTGAATGCATTTAATAAGTTGTCTAGTCTCTTGGATAAGAAAATGAAAAACACAGAGGAACTTCAGGATTGTTTATTTAAAATTTGCTTCTTATTACCTTTAGATGTCTGTGCTTTTGTAATTGAACAATTCAATACTCTTTTATAGGAAGCAAGCATAAGAGAAATTCTTTACAATCCTCCTGAAGATGAACTGCGGGTGGAATGTTGTTCTTGTCCATTTTAAATCACTTTTGAGCAAGACTGTTTGTAAGGACCTTTTTTATTCACAAGAAAACAGCAATAATAGGTTTTTAACTCCTTTGACATTACTAAAGCTTTAAGCCAAACTAACAGGTCTTGATCTTTTGTTTTTAGTATGAGAAGTCATATGGACTTAAACAAAATAAGCATCAAATATATAGCTATGTTATCTTTTAAGGAGTCCCAGATCATAATTGCCTCTCAAACATACACAACTGACAGATCTTATTTTAATTATGCTTTTTTCCTAACTATTTTTCTAGTCAAAAAAGTTGTGGAAAAAACATTTATAGAAGATATGTTAAAGGAGTCTTATGCCTACTAACTTTTTCCAAGACATATTAAATAAAACAAAAAAGTTGAATAAAAGACAATGCAAAGGAAGACAAAGCTTCCTTTTCGTCCAATACAATAAATTAATATTGCCTAAACAATTCCTTCGAAAGTATAAATCCATTTAATCATATCAGGTAACTCTTTTGGAAACTTTTGAAAATACTTTTGACATACCTGTATTAAGAAGTTAGTTTCATTTTCTTTCATGAAAAGTTCAACGTAAGACTTGATTTTTTTTATCAAACGACTGTAACTGAAGCTTTGGAGAAGAGGAACATATGGATCCTTGTTTTTAATTACAGTTGTCAGCTTCACCCTTAAAGGCTAAGAAAAGCACAGCTTTATACAACACAAATCCTGCAGCAAACTTAGTATCTATGCCAAACATATAGAAAGCTAAACATGATGATTATATAGTTTCCTGAACGTTCCTATATAACTTCATGCTACAGTTTGAAAGGGTTCTCAAGTCAACAAGGTAAAATTCCAGGCATTTACTTTATGTGCTCAGTAAACGATAAAGTGTAACTTTCCAGAGATTCCCATTTTCATTTCCTTTATGAATAACACTGAAAGCAGGGTTGTCAATGGAGCAAAAAAAACCTGCAGAAAAAGCCAGTCATCACTCAGTTCTCTTTTCTTATTTGCTGCCTCAAAACCACTGCCATTGAAAGAGGTATACAGTGATCAGGAAAAGGACTACTTAGGACAGCAGCATTAAGGACACATCAATACTGATCATCAGAAATTCACATTTTGTCAACCAATCATTCTGAGTCTTACAGAAACCAATATAGCCAAGAGAATTAGCTTTGTGTACAGGCTGCATTCTTATTTATGAATTTGAATACGATTACCACAGCCCACACTTTCCAAGCATCCAAATCCTCTGAATGAGGATTGTATACGAAGAAAAAGTTTTACACATGCTACTCCTTACATAGAACATATATCCTAACACATCAGATGAAGATACAGGTGGCATTTTTCTTTTTGCCTGCAGTCTCTCTTTTGCTCTTTTCTCCACCACAGCAAATTAAAGTGTGTACATTAGCTATTATTTTAAAAAGATATGCACTCAAACTTGCATCTTTCTGAATGATGCAGTGAACTTCAAACCGGGGGGGGTGGCCTGACTCACATATATGTGGTCTTCTCCAGGCAGAGGCATAATAACATTCAGTCTGTACTACAGAAGCTAACGAGTTTTCCTTCCCTGTGATCCTTTGGTACATAGAACACTCATCAAGAGGTGACAGAGTCCACTGTGATAGAAGTCAACAGGCTGATTAATAGAGAATTATGTCTCTACAAGCATGTTTATACTGTCTTTGCTCTGAGAAAACAGTGCTATCTGATTCCCAGGATGTATAATGCCACCTCACTCCCCATATTAAGTCAGAGAAACACAACTGCAAGAAGCATTTTACTCCCCCAAATCACCCATTTCCATCAATCCCTTAACCACAAATTCGCAAAAACAAGTTCTGCAGGCATGCAAGTGACTGCATAGACAATAATTAGGTCAAAGATACGTAGGTAGCATTTGCTACCTTTGGAAACCCACTCCCTTCTTTCTCCTCTAAAAATAAAAAATAACAAAGTGTAACGCAAGTTAAGAAACTTACTACCTTATCTGATTCAGAGTCTGTAAATAGCCTTTCAACAACTTCAGCAGCTTCCTTGAAATAACAGTTTTCCATATGGACTGCTACAATCTACAACAAATATAATTACGAGATATGCTGAAACACTTTTCACCTGAGATTCAGAGAAAAAACAAGAAAACTCACAATTCTATAGTTTTCTAAGACTTCCAGAATTCTGATTATATACTTAAGGGTTACCAACAATTATCTAGTTATAAAAGTTAGTTCTGAAGTAATTTTAAGCATCATGCATAACAGGCCTAAAACTTTTCCATCAGGCAAAACTTTTCCATCAAGTGTCCTATGCTTACCCAATAAGCATTGCTTCCACCTCTTCCCCAAAGACTTTCAAGTCCCAGCAGCTGTCAAGATGCTTTTAATGTTCCTCTTTGAAATCAAAAGTTTTCTAATAGAAATAATTATTTTTAAGTAAAAAAAAAAAAGCTATTCATAATATACTTTAAAGCTCAAGATACTTATGTTTTGGAATTGATCTCAATTGATACATAATGTTTTCTTCAGGTTGGCAACTTTTGATATAAATTTGAACTGGTACAAACAGGAACCACTTTAGATAGAAGAAGGACCCCTGCACAGATCTATTGACTCTGCACTAAAAATTTGAAAATTCAGTTCAGCCTGTTGATAGCGTAAGCTTTTTGTAAAAGGGGCTCTGTTTTAGCAGGATAGAATCATAGAATCTTTGAGGTCGGAAAAGACCTCTGAGGTCACCAAGTCCAACCATCAATCCAGCACCACCATGTTCACTGGTAAACCATGTCCTCAAGTGCCATATCCACATATTTTTTGAACACTTCCAAGAATGGTGACTCTACTACTTCCCTGGGAAGGCTGTTCCAATGCTTTACAATCCTTTGCCTGAAAAATTTTTCCTAATACCCAATTCTAAACCTCCCCTGGTGCAACTGGACGCCATTTTTTCTTGTCCAGTTCCTCATTATCTGAGAGAAGGGGCCAACTCTCCTCTGGCTACAACCTCTTTTCAGGCGGTTGTAGAGAGCGATAAGGTCTCCCCTGAGCCTCTTCTTCTCTTTCTCCTCTTCTTGGCTGAACAACCCCAGCTCCCCCAGCTGCTCCTCACAAGACTTGTGCTCCAGACACTTCCCCAGCTCAGTTGCCCTTCTCTGGACACACTCCAGCACCTCTTGTAATGAGGGGCCCAGAACTGGACCCAGCACTGGAGGTGTGGCCTCACCAGTGCCGATTACAGGGAGATGATCACTGCCCTGGTCCTGCTGGCCACACTATTCCTGACACAGGCCAGGATGCCATTGGCCTTCTTGGTCACCTGGGCACGCTGCTGGCTCATGTTCAGCTGGCTGTCAGTCATCACCCCCAGGTCCTTTTCTGCCAGGCACCTTTCCAGCTAATCATTTCCAATGAATAGGTAGCATCCACAAGCATTTTGAGTAAGTCACAGACCTGAATCTGAATCAAGCGACGAATATCTTCATGAAGCTTTTCCAGGTTAATTTCTTCCCTTTCAAGTAAAGTCCAGAAAGACAGAGCAGATTCCAAAGGTGAAATTCTTCGATCATTTTCAAACTGTAATTCTTAGAGGGGGGAAAAAACAAGTACTTAAAAATTAAAGGATAAAGCTAACTATATTACATTCTTTATATCCAATAAAGTAATATGGACTATACATAATTTCACTTTTTTCTCAGATAATTTCTAGTCTCTCTCCTTAGATGTGTTTAAGAAAACTTAAGTAACTGTCTTGTTTTCAGAGAGACTAGTTCTTCCTGCCCTTGCTAATAACATTACTGTTGAATTTTTAAGGAATATTATGCATCAGCTAATTATTAATTAATTCACTTAAAATCCCACTTGAAATAGTGCCGAGTTCAGCATCAGGTGTTTGATCTAGCATTAATACTTGAAGCTTAGCATCAGATATCAAAACATTTGGTATTGATATTGTTAATTTTATAATGTAACCACTGTCCTAAGGTGGTTTTTTTTTTCCTGAATCTATCACTATATTTTCATGCCTTAACTTTTTCTTGTATTTGATATACTTAAACCAAGAGAGAAATTCAAACTGACTAAGCAGAAGCAACGTCCCACATCAGTGTAACATGCCAAGGTCATTTTCTACACTGATAAGAAAAACACATGCCAAAGTAATATTCTCAAGTGTTATGTTCAATAATATAGTTTTACAACACTAATGGAAAAGTTTCTTCATTTGTATAAAATTAATTACTTTAAATATTAAGAGTTTGATCCTCATGCTAAAATAAATCAAGACAACTGTTATTACTTGACAAGCAACACAGAGAATTTAATTTTAGAAAAACAAGCCTTTATGGCACTGCTAGGCTAGAATACACTTCTTTCTTCTGGGCTCATGCTGGCAAGACTGCTTCTGAAGTCCTTGAATTCCAATGAGTTTTATCAAACAGTGAAAATCCGCAGCAAAAAAGGATAAGTCTTTCAAAAATTCCAAACATCAGTTCCAAAGAAAATCATCTTGGCTAAACCAACAAGTTGCAAATACAGTCAAAGAAGAAACACGAAGAAGAGCCACAAGGACCTCCTGCCAGTTCAAAGTCTTACAGCCTTCTGTAGGAAACGAGGTCAGTCATCCTTTTTAATCCATATTCTTATTTCTACTGTTTGCCCTATTTTAAGCCCTAGGGTTACATGTACAGAAAGGAATGCACACCTTGAGCTTTAAACTTGCAAGTCCCTAACAGCTAGTCAGTCTTTTCCAGTGTATTTCTTTTGTTGATGCTACTCTGACAAAAAAAGATCAATAATTTAAGAAGTATGTAGTCATTCAAACCCAAAGCTAAGCCAGTCAGCACAGACCATGACACTGGTCCTGCATGAAACTCAGTCACATGCAGAATAAAGATAGTCCAAAACGTGGAGTTCATTCAATTTATCTCTATATAAATATATAGAGATATGTATTTATAGAGATGTGCAGTAAAGCCTCTGTGAAAGCATATCTGATAAACCTCTGTGCATGTTTACACAAATATTTTTAAACAAGTGAAAAAAAAATCAAAGTATTTACCAAGACTTTTTCCTTTTGCAATTCTTATCAAAAACTGACAGAGATACACCCTTTTTTTCTGATGCGTAGGTATTTTGGAGAAGCCATTAATCAGAGCTGGAAAAGAAGGCAAAAGATAAGTTAGTCTTGCTACAGCACTGCCACAGTGTGGCTAAACCTATACTAGACACTGTGTCGTCAGACTTAAATGATCTACTGATTTTTTTAATTCATTAAGAAACCAATGAAGCACATTTAATTAGTACTCTTCCATGCTAAAAAACCCTTAAATATTAATTAAGAACTTAACCAGAAAAAGATACCCTTCCCCAAAGAAGAAATAAATGAACTGCAGACTCATCAAATTCAAAGACCATAGTAGCAAAATAAAGTTTTGTTTTGGTAAGCAACCTACTACAAAAGACATCTGTCTGCTCCAGAGGACACTTCTGAGAATGCCCACAAACCATGACCCACAGGCAGACTGGTAACACTTACATGTTGCTATAGCAACTTAATAGCCAAAAAGCAGTAAAAGTGACAAGGAAAGCTTAGTCAGACATGTAAATCTACAAAATAAACCCTCCTTTCAAGGTTGGGAGTCACAAGGATTCTTACATATTTTAGAATGGTAATTATAATGAGTTTATTCCCATCATGCTGGTTAATGTGTAGTTCTTATTTTAATGTGCTGGATATAGTAATTCATCTTCACAGCATAATACAGTCACATTCAAAGCAAAAAGTCAATCACAGAATAGTTGGGGTCGGAAGGAGCCTCTGGATATCATCCAGACCCAACCTCACCCATTCTGTGATTCAGTATTCCAACCCCCCTGCAGGTTCAGGTGGAGCAAGTTGCACAGGCTCATATCCATATCTACAGAGGAGACTCCACAACCTCTCTAGGCAGCCTGTTCTAGTCACCCTCAAAGTAAAGTTTTCCTCGTATTCAGATGAGACTTCCCATGTTTCAGTTTGTGCTCAACAAAATCACAGAATTATGAAGAATGTGTCATGTTACTTGTCCAAGTTGCAGATTGAACACTCTAGTCTAGGAATTGTTTGTGTGCACATTTCAGTGTCATCCTAGCAAAAACCACAGGATTCTGGAGCATGGAATCCCCAAGTTTTGCAATGACACAAACAGAGCATGCAACACCTTGTTTTACACATTTTGGAAGCACTCAGTCTACTTGATTATTAGTGTATGATAATCTCCTACACAGAATAGATAAGATATAATAAGATATAAGATAATAAGATATAAGATAATGAAGTTACAAAGTAAATAGCCCTAAATGATCACCTATCAAGCAGAACGTTGTCATTTGTACTTGGAAGAACATTTATAATGGCTTCAGCAAGGACAGATGATCTAAGAGCTTTTAATTCCTATAGCCAAAATATGAAGTAAACAAAGGACATCGCTTGGAACAGCAGTAAAGCACCACTCATTGTAATCACTCCTGCACCTTCCATAGCAGGCAACAGAGTTCAATTTCCCAAAGTTTGGAGGAGCTCAATGTTAAATACCATGCTCTGAAGATGAAAGCATTTTGGAAGCAGGCAGAATACCATAGGTGAAAAATTTCACAGAACAGAAGGGGTCATCTTGGCAAGGACCCTGAGATCTTTCAGCTTTCTCTGTTCTCTTAAGGTGCACCTACATTAGTGCTTTAAAACAGAGCAGGGGTGCCTTTTTAAAGCAAACCTTTCTGTGCTTGGTTTGTGCAATGGAACACTCCTGACTATGCAAACTGAATTCCTTTAGACCTATTCCAAAGAAAAAGAAACACCAGGTCCTTAGCAGCAATTACTGACTATTAATGCAGAGGAACATAAAGAGATATAACCTTAGTAATCTTTTCTGGACTATTCTCCATCTCCACACCCAAGGCAGCTTCTCTATTAATTAATTTGTTAATAACATTCTCAAACATAACACTTTCCTCCCTGTTGCCATTTAAATGTATTTCTTATCTTAGCCTTTCGCTAGAAATTCTAGAAATCTAGTTCTTTGCCATGTGGACACCTGCACAAGCCAGTTCTGGTATATGGACCATAACACCCTGCCAACACAGGAGAAGGTAGACAAGGTATGTAACCTTGCCGTGCTGTCTTTAAATCCTTAATCCCAGGTAACCTAGCTATTTCAACATGGCAGCATACTGGGCTATAAAAAAATATTATTTATCTCCTCTTGTTCCCTTTGCCTTCCTCCCTTTCTGCACTTGCTCAGTTTGAACTGACCTCGTTTGACAGCCAGTCATTATTCCAGTAGGGTCTCACTTTGACACATGCATGACTAATAGTTCTGTATTTCTATGAAAAAAACCCTCATCCATTTTTCTAATGCAATCCTATGACTGTGCTTAGCTTTTCCCATAGACTTGTACAATACTGACTTTATCACCTTACAGCATCAATATGTCCAACTCTTTCCTCTGTTGCTAAACAGAGCAGGAACAAGTTCCAAATTTGCTCTTAGTTCTCAATTCCACGTGACCTTGCATTATGTACAATTTAATCAATTGTTTCTACTAATACAGTCCTCAGTCTTCCCAGTTCTTCTCAGGAGATATTTCAATCTGCTACTGCATTGGCAATGTGTTTGCTTCCCACTTTCAGGAAATTTCAGTACAGTTTGCTCTTTGAGTTACAGTCCCAAGGACAAATATAGAGAAGCACCATGAATAATTCAATCCAGCAGCTCCTCATTCAAAGTATCTAATTATCTCTAGACTTCTCAGCTCTTAAAATATATCAATCTCCTTACTAATCATTCTGCATGCCATTGTACTACTCCATTCTTTCCAGAAGTTTAAGAAGTCTTATTATCACATTTACTTGAGTCAAGAACATGCATAGACAAAATAGTCCCTAAAACTCTACCCTGGTATCTTCAGGAAAATTGTTTCCAACAGAAAGAAAACACGACAGAATCCATCAAATTTATCCAAGAGCTAGACACTTGCTTATAGCTGTTAACTAGTCTCACTTTAAAGTTGATCTCTCATTTGAAGTGTATGGTTTTCCATTCAAAATCCAATCACCAGACATCCTTTCACCTCTGTCTGCCAGACTATAGTTACTTGAAATACTTCTAATCTTCTACTATAACCCTGAAGTTAAACTCCTGGAACTCAGTGTGTTTAAGTAATTCTACTCCGGTTGTTTTTTTACCACGCTTGCATCTCTTCATCAAATCCTCTTCAGCTTCTCCACAGCCTCCGTCCCTCAGCAGCTGCTGACGGTAAACAGGCAATTGTGTGTTACACATCCAAGGTTCTTGGAACCAAGCCAATAAACTAACAGCAATGACTCTCTTCACCCAAACATCTGCAAGTCCCCCCCACCGGCCCCTAAGCCATCGCTGTTCTCTCGGAAAAATGCGATTGTGTTACAACCCTCGAGCTCAAACACCGGCAGATTAAAGACGCGAACAAAGCCCTCCGCCCCGCGCTGCGCTGCGCGCCTGCCGCCGTGCGCGGGGGAACCAGCCCGGCCCGGGTTACCCGGCTGCTGCGGGAACCTCCCCGAGGAGCCCAACACCCGCCCCGCCGCCGCTCACCCTGCGCCACATCCCTCCACCGCCGGAACTCCGCCTCGTTCTCCACCGTGAAGTGCCGGCACAGGCAGGAGCAGGCGAACTCCAGCATCCACTCCGCGGCCACGGCCTCCGCCAGCGGGGACAAACCACCACCGCACCCGCCATCGCCCGCCGCCATATTCAACCCGCCCGCCAACGCCTGCGGGCCGCGCCGCAGCCAATCAGCGTGGGCTTCCCCGCCCTCGCTGCGTCGCAGCCAATCAACGCGGCCGCTCCCGCCGGCTCCGCCCCTGTCCTTGCGCTGCAGCCAATGAGCGCCATCCCCGCCGCTTGGCCGGGCCGGTGAACGCCTGGCGGTGGCGGAGGCGGGGCAGTTAAAGGGCCCGGGGCGGTGTCCCCGGGAGCGGTGTCTGTCTGTTTGTCTGTCTGTCCCCGGGAGCGGTGTGTGTGCCTGGAGCCGCGTCTGTGTGTCCCGGAACGGTGTCTGTGCCTGGAGCCGCGTCTGTGTGTCCCGGAGCGGTGTCTGTCCCCTGGAGCCGCGTCTGTGTGTCCCGGAGCGGTGTCTGTCCCCGGGAGCCGCGTCTGTGTGTCCCGGAGCGGTGTCTGTCCCCGGGAGCCGCCGCGCCCTCTGCTTTCGGGGAGATCAAAAGGCGGAACGCAGGCATTTCGTGCGAGTGTGATACCAAGGGCACGTTCTGGAGAGAGAAGGCTGCTAGAGGAAGGAAGGAAGGACGGGCATAGGAACGTTGCAGAGCCTGGAATAAGCGAAAAGTGGAAGCCTCGGCTTGTCGAGGAAGCCCAGCATGGAATGCGAAGAGGGGCTGAATTGGTTGGAGTGTGGAGTGCGGCCTCCGCAAAGGAACCCTTTGTGTCTGGAAACATTTAAAGCCTAAGGAAGAGAGAGGTAGACTACAGAGGGCTCAATTTAAGGCAAATGCTGAAGGGCTGAACAGTTTACCCTTCAGAGACTTGAAGGAGGGTCGAGCAATCTTCTGACAGATCTGGTGAAAGGCCTTTGAGCTTTACTTCCCACCAAGGAGGAGCAGTGGTATCATAGAATAGAATAAATGAGCTGCTAGACCTTTGCTGCCTTTGACTCCTGTGGCCGTATTCAATGGACCCGCAGCACTGTTGCTGTGGCATAAAAAAATGGGGTCAAAGAGACAAGAAAACACATAATTAAACCAAAATGGATCATCTGTTTGGATAACTGTACTAATGTAGGAATTAAATCTGCACTTTGAAAGAGACTTAGTATTTGGCAACAGTTGTAAGCTTATGTTGTAGGAGGGTTTCAGATTTGTGTTTACATGTATATCTACAGTAACAACTTCAAGGACAGGAGTTTTTCAGACTGGACAAATTCCTGCGAGTTTGCATATTGTTTGGCAGTATGTCAGGATAATGACAGGCCTGAAACTGTGACAGGCTTCATTGGACTGCTAATCATCTTGAAAATCAAAATTTTTGAAATATTTGACATGAACGAGACAGACATAAAAATGAGATCATTATGCATTAATGTTTATTTGAGCAGGCTTTTTGGGTGTTTGGGAGAAGGTATAGCAAAGCTTGACAGTATCAAACAACAGCAGCATCAAACCTGCAAACTTTTGGCAGCTTTTTGGCAGCAGTCATATTCTGGTTCTCTTCAAAACACCTTCAGAGGATTCTGTCTGCAGTGGTTCAAATGGAGAAAAGATAGTTTCTTGAAAATGTGCTTTAGGAAGGCAAAGTAATGTCTATGACCACAGCAAACACCCCTCAACCACAGAATGGCTACGCATTCTGTAACAAATATTTGAGTGTTTTCTGAATTTCCTTTATCTTTATTTATGGACAAATTTTTCTGTTTAGATTATCTTCTCCCCTAAGATCTGGAAAGTCCAAGATTCCCGTGCATGTTACAACAGTACTGCAACATTTCTGCCTATTTTGTGGGCAACATCAGAGGACAGTGTTTTGAGAACTAGATTGTCTCTCAGTCTGAGAACAGTGTGTAAATATGCTTCTAATATGATTAGCTTTAAGGTAGGAAAGTACAAATTCAATGCCACTTTTAACTCTCTTTCTACAGCCTGTGGTCATCTGTTGTTTTGTGGTATTCTGTGTGGTATATGTGTAACAAGGGAGATCTCAATCTCCTGCCCTGGATACTCACAGGCCCACCACAAGCCCAAATTCTCCACAATCCCAGAGGAGTGCATGCCACAACAGCAGGCAGGAACCCAAAGTGCAGACTCCTAGGGAAAAACACTGTATCTGGGCTCTTCCAGTGTGACCCCAGGAGATTCTCAACCCCTCTGTATTCAGGCATGAAACCCATCACAATGAGTCATCATAAGCAGCTCCCCTTGTCACTTTTCAAGTGCTGCCAAGGAGTGAGACACGTGACGTGATGCAAGGGAAGAGCATTTTCAGATTGCATAGGACTTATTAGGAGCCAAAGGGAGGAAAAGGGAGGTTTAGGTGGTACAGAGGAGGGATAAGTGTGGAAAATAGATTAGGAAGAAATTCTTTACTGTCTAAAAAGAAATCAGAAGCTTATAAAAAACTGGAAAATCAGGTGAAGGTCAGATCTCAAGTATAGAGAAGGCCTTTGTTTTCCTGTGCTTTTAATAATTTCTTCTCCTTTCTTCTCTATCTCGTGCTGTCTCTGACTAAAGCCATTACTGTTTAGGTGGTGGAGAAGTCCACCATGTTCATTAGTATAGAAAGGACTATGGACACAAAAGTGTAGCCATTTTAGGTGTTAGTTTTTTTTTTGTGAGTATGCATGAAAAATACTGTGAAGAGCCTGTACAGTAGTCCAGTATATGCAAAGCCTGTCTCAGATCCTGTACCAGTAAGTTGTCCATGTAAAGGTCCAACAGGAACTGTATTTCTCCTTGATTGTCCGAACAACACCATTTAAGTTCCACTCTAATGAGACTGATCTGTCAGACCTTGCCTACAAGTGTGACAAAATCATACATCATTCCAATGGATTAATTCTTTTTTCCCTTCGGTGCACTAACATAAATGGGAGCCATGCAGCTGTCGCTCAGCAACCTCCTATTATTGCTCAGGCACTGCTAGGTTATCTGCTGAGACAGGTGTATTCAGAACCATCCTGCAATGAAGGAGGCAGCAAATCCGAATATCCATGAATAGCAGCTGGGTCACCTGTCACAGCTGTGTCTCCTCCTAACCTCCCATGCAGCCCAAACTTCCTCGACAGTGTGACAGTATGAAAAACAAAAGGCCTTGGCTCTGTGTTCATACTGCTCAGCAATAACCCAAACATCTCTATTATCATCACTGTGTTCAGCACAAATCCAAAGCATAGCCCCATATTTGCCACTGGGAAGAAACTTATGGCTGGCATGACCAGCTCCATACATACCAGGGGAGGTGTGTTTATCTATGCCAGCTGATGTAACAGCCTAAAATTATAGCTCTTTTTCAAATATTGCTATGCGTTGCTGTGGTTCTTGTTCTTTCACTACAATTTTTGGAGCAGGGTGCTGTTCTCCCCATCTCTGATAACTTTCTGTGCTGTGCAGGTCACTGCAAGATCTATGTTCCTCACAGCATGTGGTTATAGACCCACCAGATATCACTCCTCAATGCAATATGGGCTATAGGTAATTTCCAAGCAATCTCTTGTTCAGAAACAATCTTTTGCATTTCCCAGTTCCACACAAAAAATTTCAGTAACAGCACATTTGCTGACCCGTCTCTGCACACACCTGTGCTCCTGTTGGCAGTTTGCTGTGACAGTAGATCATGTCACCACCATGGTCACCACCGAGGACTAAGGTGTTTGTTTTCTCTCTTTGCTCATGTGTGTGTGTGTTTCAGATGCAGCTTTCTCCTGCTGGGGAATCCATTACTATGGTCTCGGCCTCAGCAAGTTTGCCTGGCTCGCTCTGGCAGGCAGCACTCCTTCTTGCTGTCGACTCCCAGGAAATATTTAGCTCCTGAATGAAATATCTTTAGGATTAGATTAGTGTTTACCTATTGTGACAAAAACCAGGCATTGCTGGTAAATAATAGGTATTTCTTCTGTTTTAATTTTTTTTTTCCCATCAATGATTGAGAGCATGGTACCTGTACTAGACAAATGCTTTGCTTTCTTGTAGTTGCTGTGGTATCCACTTGGGCTGATCAAGTGATCCCTTCTGTTGCCTGTATTTTCCCTCTCTACTGCTCTCTCAATATTTGGTGCTCTCAGTAGCATCATCTCCACACTAGGTCAATTAAGCTATGCTAGAAGTTGTAATAGAATAAATATGTAATTGATCCAAGAAGCCTAATTTGCTGAGTAGCTGGAGAAAAACAAGGAGTTTGGTAGATTTGCTACTTGTTTCATTATTAGGATGTGAACCAAAGGGAGTGAAGAACGGAAGGACATGGGAAAGAAAGCCATGTTCCTCACATGAATACGTTGTATCTAGCCATTGAAGATGATGAAGGAGAAGACCAGTAGGGGTGGGGGTTGTTAAGACGCTCGAGTAACCTTTTGACATGTGCAATGGCAGATAAACCTATAGAAAAGGGTGGATTTTCGCCTCTGAGACGTACTTGGCCCTACGTAACAGAACTGTGGAACCAGAACAAAAGAGCTCCTGGGGAAGGGCCGCGGGAGGACTCCTTGTGTTCTGCATTTTGCTGCCATGGGGGCACCCGTCAGAATGTTTGGATGTCATGCCCCATCCCTCCCTGGAGTGCTCCATTTACTCTGTTGCCTTGCATGAGTATATTGAGGGAAATTGGGAAAAAATAGGTAAACTGAGGCATGTTGGGACAACTGCATATTGGGGAAACTGAGGCACACTGGGGAAACTGCATATTAGGGAAACTGGGGAAAATTAAGGTCGTGGAGAAGTTTTTGCAAAAGGGGAGACACGGGGAGTTCTCTTGATGTATTTGCAATTTTTGCATATTTCTTTAAATATTGCTTTAATAAAGGTATTTATATATATTATTTCCTTTTTGACGTGTGTTTGTGGATCTGCGCAGTTTTCACAAACCCTGAGTAAACGAAGCCTGTTACACAAGTCAGTCAGGACATTAAAATATCCTGACTGTTTTAATATCCATCTTCATGTCCACTCCTGTACTGCAGCACCAGTCATGATTTTTTTCAACCACTATTGCATCCACTTCTATTCTCCCCTCTGCCCTTATTACATTAACAAATTACTTTGAATTTTCTGGCTGGATTATAATTGGATTGACTTGTGCAAGCCTCAATTGTACTTTGATACTGAGATCCTCTTTTAAATTGACCACATAAAGTAACTGGAGCTAAAAATACTGGTGCTAAATTAGCTACAAAATATTTTTACAGATTATTTTGAGATGCGGATGGCATGCAAAAGTTATAGAACAAGTATGAGTCGAAAGAGGATAGTCACAAAAATACAAATAACAATCTCAATGCTGTGATTCTTGAGTCTTACTCAAGAACTTTTCTTCACTGTAGAAGGAAAAGAAATAAACAGATGGTCTCTGCCGCAGAGAACTTGAACATGAAAACAGGAGATATGCAGAACTGGGGAGATGTGCAAACAACATGGAACCATAGTAGTGTGGAGCAGTAGCCAGAACAGAGTGGGATCCAGGGTGGCTTTTCACAGTTAATTAAATGTTGATCTACTGCCATTTTTCCTGACACAACCACAGATGATACGTTAAAATAAGACAATAAAGATGGGTTAAATTTCCTCTCAGTCTAGCAGTCAGAAAGCTGAGTTAGAAGTGCCTGCTTATTTGTGAGGGCTTCTTCAAGGCATCTGTGGTGGTTTAACCCCAGCCAGTAACCATGCCCTATGCAGCTGCTTGCTTACTCTCTCACCAGCAGGGTTGGGTAGAGAGTTGGAAGGGTAAAAGTTAGGAAACCCAAGGGTTGAGACAAAGACGATTTAATAGGGAAAGCAAAAGCTGTGCATGCAAGCAAAGCAAAAGAAGGAATTGCTTCACCCCATTCCCGCGGGTAGGCAGGTATTCAGCCACCTCTAGGACAGCAGGGCCCCATCATGTGTTATGGTGACTTGACCATCACTCCCAACATCTCTCCCTTCCTCCTTCTTCCCCCAAATTTATATAATGAGCATGATGTCATATTATATGGAATATCCCTTTAATCAGTTTGGGTCACCTGTCACAGCTTTGTCTTCTCCTAACCTCCCATGCAGCCCAAACTTCCTCGACAGTGTGACAGTATGAAAAACAAAAGGCCTTGGCTCTGTGTTCACACTGCTCAGCAATAACCCAAACATCTCTATTATCATCACCGTGCTCAGCACAAATCCAAAGCATAGCCCCATACTAGCCACTGGGAAGAAAATTAACTCTACCTCAGCCAAAGCCAACACAGCACCCACCCCTGAGTGTCTTTTAGGAACCCTTAATATCTTATATGGACAAACGATTTTCAGGTACTGCCTGTCTCTCCCCCTGATGGTAGAAAGAGCCCAAACAAATATTTTAGAAAATATGCCTATCTTGCAGGCAGTTTGAGGTCAGACTCTTGTTCTGGGTGAGAATGTAGAACATGAGAAATGGTACTTTAATGTGGCAAAGAAAGCATTATTACTCTTCTGAATGACGTGTAGAATCACGGTTGGTTTAATTCTTAAACAAGTTTTTTTTCTTTCTCTTGCAGGTGTTTCTACTGGTTCCATTTGTGATAGTGGCAATATCTTTCTTACTAGTTTTAGCTCCCGTAGTCTGGTCTCCAAACCTGCAATATGTTTATACTTTCCTATTTATGTTGGGAAGTCTAATTGTTTATCTGCCTTTTGAATATTTTAAATTGCTATTTGCATTTCTTGAAGGAATTACTTGCCATTTACAGCTCCTTTTAGAAGTCTCTTCTGCTGATGGATCTGCTGAGGGCAAATGTCAACAATGTTTAAGCTTAGTACAACTAAGAGCCAGTGGAGGATTTTGTTTAACTAAGAGTGTAAAAGGTATGAGTTTGATGTAAGGTGTGATACACAGGTGTGCATGTGTGTGTGCATATGTATATACGGGTATAGATGACTATACATACATTGCATATGTGTATATATAAACATGTATAAGTATATATACATGCAGGTTTATGTATGTATAGACATTATAATAGTGAGTTAATATTTATCTATTTTAGTGTCATAAATGTATATGTATAGTAATTTAATAGGTGCAACGAATTTTGCTTAAACTGGTAATATCTGTAAAATGCTCTCTCTTGCTCCTGAAGACAGCTAAAATAACAAATAAGACTAAATTACAGCATGGTTAATTATCAATATTATCATATAATAAATGAATAAATACATACATAACTGTATCATGATATAAATATAGTCTCCAAACTAAATTGTCTGTATTATTCTCAGTTCATAGTAGATCATTTGCTAGAATATCTGTTTTTAAAGGCTTTATTCTTATGTTCATCAATACGTTTTTTGGTCTGAATTTATTTTTAATAAAACCCTTTGAAGAACGTCATCAAATTGACAGGTCTTTAATCCCAACAAAACTGTACATAGTCCGTCTTCGCTATTTTAGAACAACACATACAAATTCAGGGTGAAATCTCGCAAAGCATGAAATAAGGCAGTAAGAATTATTTACCCTCTTCATCACGGCAATAATAGTAAAGATAGGTGGATTACTTTACTAAATTGTTTAAATCTTGGCATTAATATTACTTTATTTCTTGTTTTCCTTTTCATGTTTATTGGGAAACAAAGCTTTTTTAGGCGCCCTCCTCTCCATTTTTATTTTGTTTCTGAAAATAAGATAACTAAATTTTTTTTTCTTGGGCCATATTAAATTCACAAAATATTTAAACTAAAAATCAAAAAACTATTGCACAAGAAATATCACATATTTAGGTGATTAATCTATTAGTATATGCTCCTATTTTTATTATTACTATAGAATGACATGTGTCATTTCATGTGTGGTTTCTCAGATCTGTCAATGAAAGCTCAGCAGAACAACCAGTAGATGGCTCCAGCCTGACATCTCTCTTACACTGTGATACTCTGGTTTACTGGATGTTGTATTGGTGAAACAGTTTTACAGGGCATTGTATAGTAGCACATTAGAATGAAAAAATCTCTTGCTAGAATATTTGATTCACTGATACATCAAAAACTTAGAGATCAGAATGATGGATAACTTCATTCATAGCTGCACAAAGTATAGGGTGTCCATCAATAAAGCTGGGAATCAGCTGAGTGTTCAAGAGGACTTGACAAGCCCTCAAATGGAAACAAGTATATGAAGAAAGTTCCTTTTCTCACAGGTGGTGATGTACACAGAATAAAAATTTGTAGTAAAATTTAGACCATTTAAATTGCTATTGGAAATAAAGTCCATGGAAGTGAGGAGTGAATACAGGTGAAGTATACAACTGAAAGCAAGACAGGAATCAATGTTTAATTTCACTCAGTATTGCTATTGGGAAAACATTTCTTTTGCTATTTAAATTTAAAAAGTCACAAGACTCAACAAAATTTTATAGGGGTAGTATGTTAACAACTGAGTTCTACTGAGTAATGAAAGGAAAGAAGTCTTTTACTGTGACTAGAGCACCAAACAGGGACTTGTAAATGCAGATGTGATGCCCGTAAGTGCCACATATTTTCAACTGAACTTTATCAAATCATTTTTAAGCCCATGTTTTAGTATGTGAATAAAAATGGAAGTTGCAGGCAAAAAAAGTGTATGTGACAATAATATTGTGTTGTAGACCAGATGGTTAGAGAAAGCAAGCATCAGGGGAAATTGCTCAATTGGATGTGTAATTTTTTATATCTGCTTGAGCTTGTTTATGCACTAATTCCATAATGAATTGGGTACCTAATGAATACATATGTCAGGGTACGTTTGGGTAATTGGAGCATGTATCTGTTAAGGATACAAACTCCAGGTTTAGAGGTTTAGCAGTTTCAACAAATTAGGGAACTAAAGGTTCCCAATGAAATATAATATGAAGTAGATACTTTTTCTTATAACAAGAATCTATGAAATGGCACAGAAACAGGCATGCATATGGTTATTGTATAAGGATCAGCAAAGATGAGAATATTTAGAACAGGTCAGAATCAAAAATATCTATGCAAAATTAATGTGCCCCTCTGTAAAGACACCTTTCAATGGCCTTGCATTATCAGATTATAAATTATTCTTTCAATATACCCTTACCTAATTTATTGGATAGAATGGATGGTGCCCAAATAATTCACTGTTGTTTTTCTTCCCATTTCAACCTGTGACCTTGTGCTTTATCTATCACACTCTGTTCTGAGCACTTCAAAACAACCGCTAATTTTTTTTACTCTCACAAGCCGAGTCATTGATATGATCTTTTCTTGCTGAAAGTGACTTAGGCTGATGTGTAAGCTGCGCAAGTGCATATTGTGATGCTCCCTGAAATCCTTCAATTCACATAAAACATCTTGATGGAGAACCACTGATGGAGACTCAGATCCAGCCGTGGATGCTTCATTGTCTCAGGAAGCAGGGCACCTTGTGACTATTCAGCCACTATATACAGATTTCAGTTTCCATTCATTCCATATTTTAGATGGAAATGAAGTATAGCCAAAAGTGTTAACTGACTTTGGGTGCCTAAGATGAAATATCTTGGAGTCGAATTTTCATAGTAATTAATAAATTTTGACTGCCTATAACCCTCTGGAGTTGAGTTCCAAGTATAGTAAAAGAGGAAAGAAGGACAAATTATCACAGTGGCTTTGGTTTAGTTGAGTGGCAGGTATTCTATAGCTCAACTTCTGACTAACTGGGTAGCTGCAATTCCTTTAAGACCTACAGCCTATGAAATGTTAAATTACAACTATAAGATGTTAAAATTCCACAAGTTAAACTGAGAGGATTTAAAATTTGGTATAGAAAATGAGGAAAACTGAATTAATTAATTTTTTAAAAAATTATTAGGTAAATTATTCCAGCATGGCCTTGGAATTTTATAGAGAAAGAGAGATTTGGATTTTTCTGGACAATACTCAAATTCCTTAATATAGCAACCCTTCTGCAAGTGCTACCTTATTCACTCCATCAAATTACTCTTCTGCAGCAAATGGGGGATTTGCTATCTCACATTTAGCATCTTCTTCTACACGGTCTTTTGATTTATTCCCAGATCTGAGCGAGATGGGGGTTTTCTGAAAAAAATACTCTCATTAAATGACCCTGTTTGGCAAGGGACTCGTGCAGCTGAGTTGAATTAACATTATAAAAGCAATCTCATATATGGTATTGCTGATTCCTGAATGAGTCACTGATGTTGCCTTAATGCAGTCTTTCTTTTCCTGAGTGTTTTAGAATGCAAAATCACAAAGAAGCAAATACAGAATTAAATTTATAAAGGTTTCTTATTGTTGCTGGATCATTCCACATTTAAAAACACTATGCATAAAGGAACAGAATTCACATTTATAACTTGTATTAGCTACTCTGGCTAATGGCAATTCAGTATTTTGTTATTACAGTTTGTTTCAGTGACACTAGAGGTCAGCTGTTTTCCTACTTGAAAGGAAAGCAGAAAACACTATCTCAGAAAATGCTACATAGGGGTGTGACTTAGATTTTGTCAGACATCAAGTTAAATTTTTATTTTTTACCTCTGACTTAATAATTCTTTTAATTCATACTTGCATGTTTCAGAAGTTCAACCTTACAACAAATAAAGATAAAATGTGGATTTTTTTTCAATACTGTACTGTCCCAGTTTGACATGCTTGTCCCTAGCTGTTTTTTCTGGGTTCCTAACACAATAGTTGCAGGTACGACAGCATCATCTTTCTTTTGTCCTTACAGACACAATGTCAATTCCAAATGACAACCAGCCTTATTTTAAAAATCACCTGTAGTTATACATTATGCTAACTCCATGTGTGCTGACTGCCTTGCAAAGAAAAAAGTTCAGAGGCAAAAGTCAGCAACTGTACAGAAGAAATTAAAAAAAACTTCAAACAAACAAACCCCCTAGCAATTAATAAATTTACTTCCCTTCACATAGTCAGTGTCAACTGTGATTCCAATAAAAAATAACCAACTAATTATGAACAGTTACACATTTTTGTTTGTGCTGTGCTGTGGTGATTTTTGTTTGGAAACTCTGGATTGCACAGGGGAGGGTGTATGAGGAGCTGTCTGTAGCTGTATGGCCTAGATGGGCTTAGACCTCCTGACTTCTACTTTTAGATTTGATAGATGATCCACATTGTGGGCGTTGCTAGGGTTCCCCACATCTCAGTTTCCACATCTGCTAAAACAGAAAAGTTGTGTTTTAACATCTTATAGGTCAAGGAATACTTGCTTGTGACCTTCTCTTCTGGATCAAAGTTAGAAATTATTTTTGTCATTGTTTTCTATTCCAAGTGATGGGGGACCCTGAGCATTCACAGCTTTTACTGACTTGGTTTGGAGGGGTATGAGCTACATGTACTTCAGGAACTTTAAAGTTGTTTCTGTTCTCTTTGAAACAGAAAAGGAACCATTTTAAATTAGTAGGTTTAGATAACTTGTATTGTCCTATTGAGGAGTTTGACTATTGATGTTGAATTTCATTAACTCTTGCTACACAGGGAAAATTTTGGGAGTGCAAAAGAATGTTAACATGCCAAGATTTAAAAAGAATTAAAGAGTTAACTCTGGTAATTATAGGCTTGTCAGTGTCACATAAATCCTTGGAAAAATAATGGAAAAGCTAATGTGAAATTGATTTAATAAATAATTAAAAGTGAGTAGCAGAATTAATGCAAGTTCATTTGTGTTTGTGGAAAATAATCCTATCAAATCATCTTTGCATTTTATGATACTATTCGTTGATTAAAGATGAAGGAAATGGTGATTTGGAGATCTGTTGAAGCTGTAGACATTGACAAAGTTGATACACCACTGCAAATCGCTATGTATTGTTTGGCAAACTCAGAACAAGTAAGTAATTTTTTTCATCATACAATGATGAAAATAAGCTAAAATAAGCCTTATTAGCAAGCCTCTATGGTATGACATAGTATTGGCTAAGGACTTTCTCTTTCTTTTGACAGCAGAAGAAGGTATCATTGTTCCTGTCAGGAAGAGGTAAATGCATTTAGTGGTTAGGCTGAGAAATCCCTACGTGCTGCTACATATATGATAAGTCTTTATTGTGAGGGTGATGAGAAACTGAAAGAGGTTGTCCAGAGAACCTGTGGATACCACATCTGTGGAATGCCAGGCTGGATGGGGCTGAGAGCAAACTGGCCTTGGGGAAGGTGTCCCTATCCATGGCAGGGGTGTTGGAACTAGATGATCTTTAAGTGTCCCTCTAACCCAAACCACACTATGATTCTAAGATGCCCTACATAGTAAGGTCCCATCAGGGACTGAGGGGTTGGACATGGTGAAGCTTAGAACTTCGAGGGGTATCGCCAAGCAACCCCACAAACATTCCATAAATGTTCCATTTGTTGGTCAGGTAGAGCCTCCTGCTTACGGATTGTTCGAAGACTTTCAGGTCTGACAGTATATGTGGGAGCATGTTTTTGGCAGAAGCTTCATGTGTAAAGAATTTGGGCACAGCTAATGTTTAAATTGGCCAACGGTGTCTTTATTTTGGAATTGCCAGTTGCAGAGAGGTCTTCTCACCAGAACATATTTTATATGTGCGCTGGTTCTTGTGAACCAAAATGATCACTTTATGTTGTAAGTTTTGGTAGATTTAACTTTCCCTCTCAATCAATCTTCTTGGCACCAGAAGAACCTTCATGTTTAGTTTGCTTTTCTTTCATGCTTATGAGTAATTTTATAATGTCTTGTTAACTTAAGGAATGCTGAAAGTTGGATACAGTCAAGGGGAAGCAATTCTAGTGTTTCTGTCTGTGTGTCCATGATTTAATCTTCTTTGTGAAGTCTAAATTGACATTGTTTTCTAAAAGGTTTGAAAAGTGTAACAGCAAGAAGATATTTTTTCCCTGGCATATATAGTCATGGAACATCAGCAAAAGATCTTAATTCCAGTTAAGAGAAGAATAAACAACCTGTTCTCTGAGGAAGGCTGTAAACTAAAAGTCACTTAAAGCTATCATGCAGAACAATTTAAGTACTATGAAAAACTGACATAATTTATTTATGTCATCTTCCCATGATCTCCAGAATTCTTTTTTCCTACTATATGAGATTTTTTAAAATTAGAATATGATACTGATTATGTATCATGTTTTCAATGAGTTTTTTTTGTACTTTCCTACCTTTGCTCTTTTGTGTCAACTTTGTATTTTAGTACGGCAGAAGCAGTCTGGCAAAAAAAAAGGATGACCCGAAGAAGAGGCACAGACAGTGAAGGATGTGAGATCATGAGGTGTTCCAATACATAGAAGTAGATACTAATTTAATTTACTGTTGTTCTATATGAATGGCATTTCCCCTAGAGAAATTATTATGATCAATTGAATTGTTATTAATTAAATTATTAAATTTTCATTTTAATTTAACCATAAAAAAGTCTTCAAAAACATAGTGTAGTCTAAAACAAAATGTTATTCTTGGTCTCTAACTTACCTTTGCAGTCATGCCACAGCTACATTCTAATTTTAGAGGAAATATCTTCTTCAAGAGATATGAAAGAACAGTGATATGCTAGTGGGCTACTGCATGCAACTTTAGTCCTAGGGAATCTGAGCTTGTACCAGGCAGTACTTGAGCTCTTGTGCCTTGCTGCAGAGCAAGGCAGTGAGGCAGCTGACATGCAAACATGCGAACAAAGTTAGATGCTGCTTTCAATTTTCTTTTTGTCTCTCAGAACACTGAATGGGTTTGAGGCACTTTTGCCAGGAGCAAAGTTTTAACTATCAGGCTGCTTCCCAAGTGCAGGGTATCAGGCTGTGAGCCACATAACAGAACAGTTCTATAGTGCAGTAACTCTTTAAATTGTCACTTAACCTGGTCATTTTTGACTGTATACAAATTCTTTTAGTGCTGGCCTTGAATTCTGTTTTGCCTGAGACTGACATAACATTGGATTCTTGGTTTTTGTTTTTTGTTTTTTGGTTTTTTATTAGGATACTGTGGTGCTGATATTAAAGCCTTATGTGCTGAAACTGGCCTCTGTGCTTTGCGGTATCAATATCCTCAGCTGTGTGAAAGTAGAGAGAGACTGCTGATAAACATGGATTTGATTAAAATAAAAGCAAATGATTTTTCCATGGCCATGCAGAAGACTGTTCCAGCTTCACAGAGGTCTATGCCTTCCCCTGGGCAAGCACTATCACCTATTTCAAAGCCACTGTCAGAAAACACACTGAAAAGTGTTTTACAAGCCTTACAGAGAGCATTTCCCCATGCAGAACTTGCACTGAAAAAGAACCAACAGCAAGGTATAATAATAACATCCACTTGTTTAAAAATCTGCCAAAGAAAAGCTTGTGATCTATGTAATCAACATACACAAATCTCTTACCTGTAATGACAGCACAATTTTTTTACTTTGCATGTGCACAGTGCGGGGTGGGAGCTGTGAGTAACTTGCAATATGCACTAGGGAACTATTTGTTCTTTGCTGGAGCACCCTGTTTCTGACAGTAGTTAAAATCACATTTTAGACATCATAAAATCACCATTTCAGACATGGATTAAGGTTTAAATTATGAGGCACCTCTTTCCAAATAAATGCTTAAATGTAGGGAGAAGCGCTTTTAAGGTGTCTGGAAACTACAGAAGTTGTTCCTAGTCATCTTTATTCTAAGGAAAAAAAACCCCACAAGTTTTTGTCAACAGAGAAGTAATACCTGATGCAAATCATGGGATGTAAGACAGCTTTGTGCAATCTCCTTTGATCTGTAGAAGAATTAACTCTTCAGGAAATAGCATTCAAACTTACAGAATACAAGAGAAGTGTTTTCCAGTACTGATTTTGAGGATGTATTAATGCAAGAGATACGGACTACCCAGGAAAGTTAACAAACTTCTCTTGACTTTAAATCCTATTGTAGGAAATTACATAATTGACAGCGATGAGGAATCACCCTCAATCTCTGAAGAGAAGCCAACTCATAGAAAACCTGATTGCAAAAAGGCAGAATTCCGCACTTTCAGCAGGTATGTTTGTCCCCTTTATGGCTATGTTTTTAAGATGGCTGGGACTGTAAACTGTTTTTGGGTGGGGGGGCTAGATGAAGTGGTTGAAGGTGTGTATGTGAGATGACCAATATTTGCAAGAAGTAAACGTGAAGAAACAATTGTGTACTAATGATCTGAGTACATTGCCCTAATGCATCAAAGTGAATGGCCCATCCCTTTTTTCCTAAATCTAATTGGTCCACAGATTATTAGAACATGCTGGTTTAATCCACAGTATTCCTTGAAAGACTCACGACGTCAAAAAATGTCCTTTCTGTCCTTTTAGTTTAAAAACCCTCTATAGATTTGTGTTGCCATCTTTTGTCCTTTTACTTTCCGAGACTGTTAAACCCCTAGCCAATTACATAGCAGAAACAAAACTGAGAAATAGTTTGTTAAAACACTGTGAGAAAAACTTGAACAATATCTGTATTTTTAACCTTCTGAGTTTAATTAATCTTTCGATGTTTTAATTGTGGACATCATGTAAGACAACAGTTGAAAAAATATATTTTCATTGTCACTGTTGGGTCAGTTATTTTTCTCCCTTTCTATTGCTCTGCTGACCTTTTTACAAGTGTGTTTCACACTAGCAAAGCAGGATTACTAGAAAATTAAGATATTATTCAAAGATGAAAACATTAGAATGGCTGAATAAAATAAATTTTATATGTATTGCTGTAATTTAACCAATTAAATCATGTGCTTCCTCAGACACTGCTAATGTATCTGAGAGCCAATACTGGGGTTTTTTTCCTAGATACATTGTTTTGCTCCTTCATTCCCACCATCTCCAGGAACTATGGCCAAATTTTAGCTAAACTTGACAGGCCTAGAGATGTCACAATTACTTAAAGTCATGCTGAAAATGGCTGTGTACAGGCAGTAAAGAGACATAGGTTGCTTTGAGCTGAGAGAAAATTATTATTCTGCCCCATATCGGGTTACTGACCTCTTGTTGCGTATGTATTTGGCTAGAAAGTTCCTCTGTGGGATTTAAGATCTGTTACTTATCCCGGTCAAAGTAATAGCAGGCATGCAGGGGAAATGCAGAGTTTCTTAGCAGAGTTTGAGAGAAAGTAGGCCTTGATATTCTTCCTGGTCATAGACCTGCTTAGTATTTGGTGGAACAGGGAGCATATTTCAAAAAAAAGAAATTCATAGGAAAAACTTCGACATCTGTCTGCCTATTCATCACTCATTTTAAAATTGATTTTCTTCTTATCAATAATGCTGTAGGAATCCTTGTGACCAGCCAGCATCTTACAGGCCACGGTTCTTGCTAGTTGAAGAGCCAGGATCTGGGCAAGCTTTTGATTTGGCAGCTGCAGTAATACATGCCCTGGAAAAATTTCCTATTTATACACTAGACACACCAACTTTGTTTGTTAGCTTACCACTAGATGAAACATGTGTATAGGTAGCTTTTTTGCTTGTTAATCTCATAGAATTAGTGAACTATATATAAACTATTGAAGTAAGCAAAATTCATTGTTCATGGAGGTGGCCTGATTTGAACGTTTGTTACATTTATTTCTGTCTGAAAAACGACTTTTCTTGCAGATGGGATGCTACCAAGTAAGAATTTCCTCTGTGGCAAGAAATCCTGCTGGTCTCAGCGGGATCCAGAAAGTTGTTCTTGTGCTTCTTAAGATTCTTTGCTACCAGTAGATGGCTCTGGATCAACCTGACAGCATGTTGTGCACATTTTGTAGCTTTTTTTTTTTTTCTTTTGTAATTATACTTGTAGAGCAGCCAAGGCTTTGAGGAAAAGAATGTTTTGGTTTTTTTTAATACATAGATATACAGCTTGTACTTTTTCAGTTCTTGCAGTAAGAGCATTAAAATTCATGGAACACTTAGATTTGTGCAGTGGTGTTTTCCTTAGCTAGGAAAATGAAATATAAGAGGATTAGTGTTGTTTCTCTTTTTTACTTTTAGGCAGGAAATCCATTTCATTGTTTGGCATCACTGTATTAAATCATTTTGATCTTTAGTAGCAGAATTTGAGAACTGTGCCAGTCAGGACAGGCACATTATGTGACTGAATACTCATTTGTCACATAGGAGGAAAAATTCCTTTCCTGATTGTTAATCTGAAACAGTTCATGGTGAGATGTGTTGTGTGAAAGGACTGTTCCTGCTTCTTTCAAGAAGTATGTACATGTTGTCTCGTGGGATTGAGGAGCCATCTGAAGGCAGTGGCTTGTGGTCTTCCAAAGCGTCTGGTCAGGTGGATCCTTTAGTAATGAGAGGCTGTGAGTGATTTAGCTTTTCACACAGACTAAGGACTGGTCACCTCTTACAAAACGTGCTTCAAGTTATGAATTATAAACAGACTTCTTGTACAGTGTTAGCCCTCATTTTTTCATGTAGGCTTGTTCAGACTGTGCTTCAATCTGACTTGAGTGTATGTCTGCTCTGAACTGAAAATGGTGTAGACCCAGCTGTGTAGCATTTTTTTCAGGCTAATACAGCTTGCTGAAGGGTTACTCTGTTTTTTCAAGCACACCACCACATCAGCTGAGTTCTGAGGCTCTTTAAGGATTATCTTACACCTAAGTAAGACGTTAATTTTGAAATCTGTCAGAGATTCAAGTCTGTTTCTGTCTATGTAACAATGTCTATATTTTAGTAACAGTGAAAATTTACCTTATTGCTAAGTAGTGATTCATTTATTGGTTTGTCTTGATTTGGCTTCAGGTACTCATATTTCATAAGATAATTTGACTGATACATAGTCATTTAGTAGCCTGTTCTACATGATACAGTTCTTTTATCCAAGCTTTCATTTTACCAGTTGACGCGAGAAGCTCCAAGAACAGAACCAAGTATCACCTATATCCCACAAATCCCCTCCTGGTGGGGCACTGCTGGGCCTACACTGAAATCTGTTTTCACAACACTACTGCAGAACATCCCAAAGTTTACTCCAGTTTTGCTCCTTGCAACATCTGATATGCAACATGAAGATCTCCCAGAAGAGGTATTTCTGTTGATTCTTTTCTTTCTTTGTTATTAAATTTCTTGTTAAATCAAAAGCCTTTGAAGTACTGGAGTACGTGCCACTCTTAAGCAAATTCATACTCAGGCATTCAAACTACTCTCTTAAAACTTGCTTAGACAAAATAATGTTGAAAACATTTGTCTAAAGTGTTTTCTGACTAAAGATTGATTTTCACCCATTTTTTTCTCTCCTCACATACTCAAGCTTGTTAGACAGATTTGCTTTGGATAACTGTTTCAGTGGCTTTGTTAGGTGTGTTCTTTGTGAAGAATATACAGTGCTTGAAAGGTAGCTAGGAAAAAGACTGTTTTTCTGAAAACATTTTGATTGAAAAAAATTGTGGTCACACTTATATTGTTGGAATATAATTTCAAATTTAAATTATTTTCAATTACTGTCTTTATCTGGGTGAAAACCTGACAAATCAGAAAGTTAAGGTCTCACTTCTGTTTAAGTAATATCAAAATGAATCTTTAGTCATATTCCTCATTAGGGGGACATGCTGAGTTTTGTATCCGAGTTTTCTTTAAAGTATTCACATTTGAATATGCAGCTCTGATTATTTTGTCTCAGTAACAGAAGTTTTATACTGTTAATAAAGGACTTCTAAAATAAGGATTGGAATTCCTTCCATACCTTTTGGTAGTAGAGATGTAAAAAATGGAGTACAACTTGGAAGTATGTAATTTGGGACATCACCTTTAAATTAATTAAAAATACCACACCCCCCCCCCCCCCCCCACCCCC
>VXBA01001109.1:837609-877048 GCA_013399895.1 Serilophus lunatus | reverse complement strand
TAAAAAAACCCCCCCCCCCCCCCCCCCCCAAACATCTTACTACAAAGCCAGCAGTTGTCTTCTGAGCCTTCCCTGTTTCCCTCTGTAGATGCCATAAAGATTCAAGCCAAAAGCCAACAAAGGCAGGTATATACAAAACAAACAGACTTGGTGGTGGCGAATGTCACCCCTTTCTCAGTGGTTTATCTTATGGGTTTTTTCTGGAGCTTAAACTCTATGAAGTGTTCCTTAAAAAAGGTATTTTAATTTGCCATGCTATAAAAATCTAGCCTTTTAAGGCCAAGGAGATAACTTTTCATTGATTGTCTTATCCAGATGAGTATTCAGTTTAATTTAGAGATGTACTCATTCTTTTGGAACAGAGTTTAATAACTTGTATGGCCTTGTATATCTGAAGTATCTTTTCTCCTCATGCTTTAGATAAAAACATTGTTTAATAATGAATATGAAGAAGTTTTCAAAATTCCATGGCCTACCTGTGCTGAAAGAAGACATTTTTTTGAGGACTTAGTTATGAGGCAAGCTGCTCAACTTCCTGCATCAAAAAACAACACAGGTAAAGAGAGTATTCTACATATGAAAATTTGTTCACTGCAAGTTAACAGCTAACACAGTACTTCCTTTGGTGTTAATTTTCTATCAATCATTTCTTATATGCTTCTATTTGAGTGCCATCTTGACAGCAATTTTCTGAATAATTTAAGCTTGGTAGCCATTAGAAGTCCTGCCTGTAGCATTGCCACCTAAGCCTCGACAGCTGACAGAGGAGGAAATAAGACAGGTGGAGGATCAGGAAGAGGATATGTTGGGTGAACTTAGGATTTACCTAAGGGATGTGGCTCATAGACTTGTTGTTGACAGATGTTTCAGACCATTTATGAAGCCTCTTGACCCAGAGGAGGTAAATTAGTGTTGATCTGTAATACCATTTTAGCTGTGTGTATTCATAATTTTCCTGGTGTTCATTCTGTTCATAAAGGTTTATCTTTGTTTTTAGGACCATACTATTCTGATTTTCCAAGAAGCAGGAAGTGAATTTTACTTTTGCTCTCAGATGTCTGTTACTTCAATATGCACTGAAAACGTTGTGTTCTTTCTAAAATGTCTTTAAAACTTTAGAGTATTTCAGTTGGAAGGGACCTACAAGGTTCATCTAGTCCACGAGCCAGTTACACCAAATGCCAACAGTTTGCCCACGAAAAGGCTTGGATATGTAGGCAGGTTACAGTACTGAAAAGCAGAGACATCTCTATAATTATAAACAGTACCTATAGGGCTATTTTAATAAAGCCTAAAGCTCTTTAATTGACTGTCAATAGTTTCTGTGAGAACAGGAGTAGAAGCAGCAGCTTGTTGAATAACTTTTCAGACTCTATTATCAGTTTTACCTGTGTCTTTCCTCGATATAAGACCAACCATAAGGGTTAGATACTTTTTTCTTCCTCCCATGCATTTGTCATTTAATTTATTGAATAACTCTAAGCCAGGGGCACATACTTTAAAGTCAGTTGTTGTTTTAAGGTAGCTTTGCCTTTCAGCAAAATCCTATTCCCCTAAGTATCCACTGACTTGTCTTTTTCTTTCCTTGTAGTTTTCAAGAGGTGAAAAATTTAAACAAACATAGATATCCTAACCTAAACTAGTCATTAGGCTCCTTTTATGCTCTAAGTAATGAAATCAATTTCTCTGGGTCCAGTTATCTCATTTTAAAGTAGATGCTGTTATGACCTGAAGGTCCATTAACTGAAGTTCTTGTAAATTAATCCCTTGGGGTGGATTAGAATGAAACAAGGCTGAATTACTGGTATCTATCTATCTATCTATCTATCTATCTATCTATCTATCTATCTATCTATCTATCTATCTATCTCTATGTATATTTATATCAGGTTTATTTTAGAACAATATGTTGCTGTTTTGGTCATTATACATAGTAATATTGCAATATAAAAGTGTAAATATAATTAACAGTAATAATAATAATAAATTTTGGTAGCTACTGCTATCAAATCTCTGAGCACATGTATTTCATTTGTAGACACCTAATTACAAGACTGTTATTAAAAAGCCCATGGACCTCTTGACAGTTGTCTCTAAGATTGACATGCACCAATACCTAACTGCAAGTGATTTTCTAAAGGACATTGTTCTAATCTGTAGCAATGCTTTAAAGTACAACCCAGATAAAGGTCCTGGAGGTGAGGATGTGCTTTTTATCCCTAATTTAAAAAAATTTTAAATGTGTAAATTGAAAAATGTCATCTATAGACAGTAGATGTGGAACTAGATAGTTTTAAAAATCCCATAGATCATTTCTAGCAAGGTTATAAATGTTGTAGCATTAAATAAACTGTTTGCTCATGACCTTGTGATAGATGTGTTGATTGGTAACTAGTGCTTTAATAATAATTTACTTTTCTGTTGCTATGCTGGAAATACCATCTGAGATCACTTTTCAGGACCTACTTATGAAAAGAGAAAAACCATTCTAAGTAAATAAAATAAGGGTTTTCATTGTCTGGTAAAAAATGTTCAGTTTTGACTCTAAAATTTTAGATCGACTCCTGAGGCACAAAGCTTGTGCTTTGAGTGACACTGCATATTCCATTGTGATGCATGAAATGGATAAACATTTTGAACAACGCTGCCAAGAAATTAAAGAATCTTGTAAGGAAAGAGGTATGTTTTTATGCTAAGGATTTTAAGACTTTGTAAGCAACTATGGAAGACACAATTTTTTGCTCTGAAAAGAGTGCCAAGGCGTAGTGAAAAAATGAAGATGCCAACAGCACCTGTGGATGCCAGTACACCCTGCTCTAACAGCAAGTTGAGTTTTACTCAGATTTTCTTGGAGAAGGTGACAATGGTTATTAAGCTCCTGTGATCATTTTCCTTGCAAGTCAAGTAAAATCATGATGCTGCATTTTGAAGAAAGAACTGTTTTGATAATGGTTTGCATTACTTTTTCTTGTATCTGTCTGTAGTTAAGTCAAAAACACAAACCAAAGGAAGACTCTTCAAGTATCGCAGCAAAGATGACGAATGTTCAGTTTGCATCTTCCCAGGATACTCATATGAAAGAACATAAAAACATACTTCAGGGACATCAGAAAAATGGAACGGGAAATGAAAGAGAGAGTGTGACCCTTGTGAATGAGTCTCCTACTGAAAAGGAGAATGTCATGCTTCCTGAACGTTCAGACCTAAGAGAGGGGAGTGGAATGCCAGATTGCCACAAAGCCAGAACTTCTGAAGATGGAGGTTCAAATGGTAAGGGAAGGGTCAAACAGGTCATTTAGCTCCTTTTCTTTTTCTTAAGGAATGTTAAACTATTTATCAGGTTTTAGCCTTCTTGAATTCCGTTTGATTACTTCTGTTGTGTGTCTCTCAAATCATCACACAGTGTTTCTTGCATAATGATGTTGCTCCTCTAGTTTTGCTGGCCAAACTCATTGTTTTCTGCAGTGGCTGGTTTTTTTGATTCTTCAGTTTGTTTTTCAAATGTACCTAACAAAAAAACAATCATTGTTTTTCTTTTATTGTGTGAGTATCTTCCGAGTAATAAGCAGCCTAAGTTAAAAAGCTGTACTTTAAGCAGAGTGGAATGGAAAAGTCACATGTGGAATAGAAAATTTATGTTGCAATGTTTGAAATGTAAGATGTATTTCCTAACCTGAAACATTTTTTTCTTTATAATTATTTTTAAAATTGTTTAACCAGAGTTTTAGTCTGCAGTGCTTTAGCAGCAGCATAACTAATTTTTTCCCCAGTTTTACCCTGCCTTTTTTCTCTAGTGCTTTTTTTTTTTTTGTGTCCCAGTTTCTAGTTTTTATGGAGCAGTGCTAGAAAGAAAGGAGAAGTCAAGCACTTCTCAGTGAAAAAATTATAGCAGTTCTGTCTCTGTTATTGCAGAGAGGTACTCTTTTCCAGGCACAGGGTACTTCACCGATAACTGAATTCCAGACAAAGAGAAATCCTGACTTCAGAAATTTTGTCCTTCCAGATTCAGAAGTACCTCATAAGAATTGCGCAGGACATACTCAGGTGGATGAACAACCACAAGTATGTGACAGGAAAGCGATGAAAATTCACACGTGGGGAGTATCTGTGGATTACTCTGAGCTCAGGGTAAGTCTAGTTTTAATTTTGTTAATACTGAAGTAGGACATTTTCTTGCTGTATGATTTTAAATTAAGTAACTTGTTAACCAATGCCAATTCAAATAACATATAAGAGGGATATAGAGCTTGTGGAATAATTCAGCCTATAAGGGACTCTGTTTCCACAGATGGTATAGACTACTCCTCTTACTTCCAGTGAACTAAATTTTAGTTCACCAGAACTTCCTAATCTTCCTAATCTTTAATGTAAATGTCTTGTTAAATTTTAAAATAGCCCACTGACAAATGGCTACTACTGTTGGTTATTAGTGTCTTAGCAGTTTTTCTGATTGACTGAGGAGGCAGGTGTTGGTTTGGTTTGCTGTTTGCATGTTTTTGTTTATTAGGAACTGGAAAAGGACATTGGTTTTTAGCAGTGATGACTTGAAACCTGAAATTAGCAGGTTGACCTAAAGCTTAACCTGGACAA
This sequence comes from Serilophus lunatus, assembly GCA_013399895.1. Classification (NCBI taxonomy): domain Eukaryota; kingdom Metazoa; phylum Chordata; class Aves; order Passeriformes; family Eurylaimidae; genus Serilophus; species Serilophus lunatus. The sequence continues at coordinate 872,458 of VXBA01001109.1, read as the reverse complement.
AATACTAATACTTGCTTTTCTCAAATGCTTTCAAAATCCAATGTTAGAATTTTGCACTATAACATCGTTACAGTGTTACAACGTTTTTCTAGTCCCTTGCAGGGGACAAGTTGCTATCCTAGGCTTCAGCTGGGGAAAGGGGCAAAAATAGACCAAGCTGCAGGGAGAAAAAAAGGTTCCTTTGCATGAACTGGAGAGGGTAGAAGAAGGACAAGGACCTGACCTTCAGAGGATATAGCTGTGAGGAAGATTGAAGCAATTGATACATTGAAGTCTTAGAAGTTGGTCAAAGCAGAGGAGACTGCTGTTCACCTGCTATGATGACAAAAGGAGTATTACTTGGATATTTCCCCTATGTGGGGACAACGTGAGCAGAGAGAAATCCCCATTGATGAAGTCAACACAATTTCCATTGCATTTTTAAGAGTTGACATAATTTGTACAAGTGAAACTTATTTTCTAAACTGGTTTCCAAAGGAAACAAATTTCAGGGGTATCTATTGTTTGTGCTTGCCTGTGTAATTAAAGAAACCAAATGGGTTTTTCTAGAATGAGAGTGCTAATAGTGTGTAATCTGAAGTGACTGGAGAAATGGTGGAGTCGAGCCCTTACAGGTATTTCATCTTATGTATGATTCAGCTGAAAGGAGAGAGCTACAGTCATGAGATACATCTTTTAGAAAACTTGTTTCCTTAACATAGGTGTCACTGCTTATACCAGAGAGCCCCCTCCAAAATGTAGCTACTTGGTTTTATATGGGTTTTTTGTTTGCTTGGTTTTGTTTGTTGTTTGTTGGGGTTTGGGTTTTGGTTTGTTTATTTCTTGGTTTTGTGGGTGTTATTTTCTTGGTAATAGAAGATGATTACCATCATAGAACTTAGTGAACATATAGAAGAACATACAGTTACTAATTGTGGCACCAATTAGAAATGGTTTCATGTGGCATGTTGGCCATGCACCTCTGCCTTGTCCTACCTTTTTTGTTTGCCACAGCTGAAAGCTGTGTGGTTTTTGTGCATCTTCTTTATGTACTGTACTGTACAGAACAAATTTGAGAGGAATGTTCAAATCTTGTGCGAGATCATCTGAGGGAGGCTGAGTCTGATAGCAAGCAGTTGTGAGGCAGTAATATTTTGGTTTGGCATGGCAGCTCTCTTAAGCTACATCTTCACAGTCTCACACAGCACACAGCTACTAAACAGTCCCAGCAGTGCTGCTGCTAGCTTATTAGTGTTGCTTTCCCAGGGGTTATCACATTCACATCTTTTGTAACAGAGAGACTATATGAGAGACTGGTAATTTGCTACAAGCAGTCACTCTGCTAGTTTACTAACTCTTCAGTTGAAAGGTAGGAGCTAACTGATGTTAGCCACAGTTCATATTCACCTAATGGGTAAAGTTGAGCACCTAAGGATGCTTCCATTTCCAGCTGTGAGAACTGTATCTGGAAGATCTGTAGCATGGCTTCCAAAGACACACTTTCCAGGGCCTTGTATTGCATTTCTAATGAAATGCAACCATGGCTTTGCTGTGGCAGCTGCTCTATGACAAAGTGAATTGTGTCATTCCCTGCTGTTCTAGAAGCAGTTGATTGGCAATTATGATCATTGATGTAATACACTGATGAGTAAGAAAATACTGTCTGAAATGTAACCCTCCCTTTTCTCTGAAGTATGAAAAATTAATTTGTTCTCTCCAGTTTAATCTTGTGAGATATTTAATCAGTTTTCTTGAAGTGCCACTTTTATTTAACAATAGAAAGAAAAAGTAGAATGCATCCTGCACTATTATGAACTGTAGATTACATTTTTTATCTTCAGCAAGTGTTGGATTCTATTATTGTGGCAGCCGAGACCATCAGTATAACTCTCATGGAAAGACTATATGCTGTTCTTAGCCAGTGCATTTATCGACATAGAGAAGATTATGACAAAACTGAATTAGTGAAGGTAATTTTTTTTTCTAATAGCACTTCCTGTCACACACTATTATGCATGTCTGTGTGTGTGTTACATAAATGTAGGTGTGCACTGTGACCAGCAGGCTTAGTTAGCATTACTCTTTATTGTTTAGTTGCCTGTTTCACAAGACATGTTCATTTCAGTCTGAAGGCATTTATCCATATTGCAAAACCATCATTCTATTGGACATAATTACTGGCAGTTTCAGCAGGAAAAAGGCTTGAAGACAATGGGTCCACCCACACAGGCCTCTCAAAGCAGTTAACATCAGTCTGTTGATAGTTCTTCTGCAAAACCTTCTCAGGGGTAGGGGGCTGTGAAAGGAGGGTGCTTTTCCTCTGTCGGTTATTTCCTCTTTCTCTTCTTGCAGGCAGTAACATATGGTAATGCTTGTATAATAATCATTCCATTCTTGACAAGAAATTAAATGTGAAACATAGGAAGAATTTGATACTTTTCTCTAGTCTCACCAGACTTTGATTTCGCTAGTATAGCCCAAGCATCTTTAATTTGATAAATGGTGAGCTTTCTGCCATAAAATGACAGTTTGATGCAAATGAGTAAAATTCTCTATTCTCCTCCCCTAAGAGAGGAATTCTGAGTTGTCAGAACTGGACAGAAATCTTCCACAGGTACCTATGATCCCAATTGGGCATTTCCAGTGTTGAGTTAATCCAGATAGGTTGGATATTCAGTCTTTAGTTTCAAGTTCTTTGAATATATTTCTCTTTCATCTGCTTGTGCCTGAGACTAGGTAAAATTCTTTATGTCTTTCATTCTGCCTGAAAAAAGAGGAAGTCTTTTCTCTTTGGCCCTGATCATCTCGATCTCTTCTTCCACAACTGAAAAAGAGTTAGAAGAGATGGTCTGTTCTGATTGTGCAGCACTGAGAATTATGTGGATTCACAGAGATCATTCCTGAAAAATGCACCCTTCTCTCATCTAGCATAATGATATTTTTTAGTATGAGAATCAACCTGTTTATATTATTTCAGGGATTGTGAGCTTTGTGACTGGACTTCATTTTTCTTGTTTACTAATTCTACCTTGAGCTTTAACCAAAAATATCTTCTATTCAGAATGACAGCATGAGTCAATCAGGAGAAACCTCTACTGTATGAAGAGAGAGACTTTAACAAGTACTTAGGAAGATTGCAGAAAAGAACAGTTTCAGATTTTAGTTGTGGCTCTTCAGGAACTGCCTCTTTTCTCATTGTTGAAACAACCATTGATAAAAATCCATAGCACCATGATACAAAACCCTGCAGCCTCTCTAGCCTACTCTCTGTTTTCGGTTCCTAAGGATGTGTTTGAAACTCGTGAGTCTAGAAAGATATTGTGATGATGGTAGCACATCTGTTGTCTAAGTATTACTAGCAATTGTATGTATGAACAGATTCTTAATTCTTTTGCTGAAGAAGCAAACAGGATTCTCAAGCTTTCATTCATGCTGACTCCTAATTTGTCTTTTTTTCTTATTAGGCAATGAAGAAAGAAATTGTCGCCTTTAGTTACCCATGAAACTGTGAATTATCCCCTTGCATACTGAGTGAAAAAACCTGTTTCAGGACAACAGCATTTTCTTTCCATGAAAACAGCCTGAAATTCTCGTAAAGGGCGTTGATTCTGTCTACTGGTTTTGCTACCATCACCAGAAGACATGGGAGCTTATTTTTTAACTTCCAACTTAATTTTTAGTGAAAAGAAGGTGAACTGAGAGGTTGCAGGTTTTGCACCTTGGATGCTGCAACCCTAGATGTACATACAGATAGGAAGGAGGTGGTAAAATTAGCAGTGCCACAGAAAGGGATCTGGGGATCCTGGTCGATGGAGTCAGCAGTGCCCTGGCAGCCAGGAGGGCAATGCATGTCCTGGGGAGCATCAGGCAAAGCATTGCCAGACAGTCAAGGGAGGGAATCGTCTTGCTCTACTCTGCACTGGTGCAGCCTCACCTTGAATATTGTGGGCAGTTTGGGGCACCGCAATATAGGAAAGATATTAAGCTGTTAGAGAGCATCCAGAGGAGGGCTATGAAGATGGTGAAGGGCCTTCGGCTGAAGCCATATGAGGAGCAGCTGATGTCACTTGGTCTGTTCAGACTGGAGAAGAGGAGATTGAGGGGAGACCTCATGGCAGCCTACAACTTCCTTATGAGGAGAAGTGGAGGGGCAGGCACTGATCTCTTATCTGTGCTAACCAATAACAGGACCTGAAGGAATGGTATGAAGGAAAGGTTTAGGCTGGACATCAGAAAAAGTTTTTTCACTCTGGGTGATTGAGCACTGGAACAGGCTCCCCTGGGAAGTGGTCACAGCACCAAGCCTGACAGATTTCAAGAAGTATTTGGACAACACTCTCAGGCACATACTGCGATTTTTGGAGCTGTGCTGTGCAGGGCCAGGAGTTGGACTTTGATGATCAGTGTGGGTCCCTTCCAGCTCAGAATATTCTGTGAGAGGCCAGGACTAAGATCAGCTTCCCAGCTGTGGCATGGGCTGGCGCTGCACACCATTCTGGCTTGTGACTCTATTTCTCCTGCTGCATCACTGCGAGGGTGGGCACCTGTCTAGCTTATTCCCATCTTCAAGTAGCCCTTACCAAGAGCAGCTGGTGTAGGTGTGAGCAGGATGGGAGGTGTTCAAGTCAGTAATCACAGAATCACAGAATTACTAGGTTGGAAGAGACCTCCAAGATCATCTAGTCCAACCCTTGCCCTAACACCTTGACTAGACCATGTCACCAAGTGCCACGTCCAGCCTTTTTTTAAACGCATCCAGGGATGGTGACTCCACCACCTCCCCGGGCAGACTATTCCAATACTTTATTACTCTTTCTGTAAAAAACTTCTTCCTAATATCTAACCTATACCTCCCTTGACGCAGCTTGAGACTGTGTCCTCTCATTCTGTCAGTTGCTGCCCGGTGGAAGAGACCAACCCCCACCTGACTACGACCTCCTCTCAGGAAGTTGTAGAGAGCTATAAGGTCACCTCTGAGCCTCCTTTTCTCCAGGCTAAACAACTCTAACTCCCTCAATCATTCCTCATAGGGCTTATGCTCCAAGTCCCCCACCAGCCTCATTTCTCTCCTCTGGACATGCTCAATCATCTCCACGTCCTTCCTGAACTGAGGGGCCCAGAACTGGACACAGTACTCCAGGTGCGGTCTCACCAGCGCCAAGTACAGAGGCAGAATAACCTCCCAGCTCCTGCTGGCCACACCGTTCCTAATGCAGGCCAGGATGCCGTTGGCCTTCTTGGCCGCCAGGGCACACTGCTGACTCATGTTGAGCTGACTGTCAACCAGCACCCCCAGGTCCCTTTCCACCTGGGCACTGTCCAGCCACACTGTCCCCAGCTTGTGACGTTGCAGGGGGTTTTTGTGGCCAAAATGCAGGACTCAGCACTTAGACTTATTAAATTTCATCTTATTGGATACTGCCCAGCTATCCAACCAATCCAGGTCTCTCTGAAGAGCCCTCCTTCCTTCCAATAGATCGACACAAGCTCCCAGCTTAGTGTCGTCCGCAAATTTACTGATGAAGGACTCAATACCCTCATCCACGTCATCAGTGAAAATATTGAACAACCCTGGTCCTGGCACAGACCCCTGAGGGACACCACTGGTAACCGGCCTCCAGCTGGATGCAGCACCATTCACCATCACTCTCTTTAAGGTCCCTTCCAACCCAAACCATTCCATGCTATGTGTGGTGTATGTGTGTATATATATATATATGTATAGATGTTATGTATACATGTGCTCTGTGTGCATGTGCCTACAGAGAATACAGCTTTTGCAAGCTTGGAGGGTGAGTATTAACTATTAACACTGCATAAATGCATTTGTTTTACAATTATTTTCTGGATTTTAAAAGGAAACCAATTTGGGAAAGGAAGGATATGAGTATAGCACATAGGTAGCCTGAACTGGACTGCTGGAATGCAGAGGTTCTTTAGCTGGCATGACAGTTTAGTTAAAGTTTACAGTCTGAAACAGTGTTAGATTAACTAATTTTTTTATATATATCTTGGAAAATATGCTGAGATTCAGCGGTATTTCTTACTGTTTACCTCAGTAACCACTGGCTTGCACTGTTACTGCAAATGTATTGTTTTGGAATACATTCCAGCACTCCAGGAGTTTGAGTTCCCCCCAAAACATTCTCCTTTTTTTTTTTTTTTTCTTTTTCCCCCAGAAACAGTACAAATTGCAGTGGTTTCCTTGTTCGGAAGGCCTCCTTTCCTTTTACATCTGAATTGGTCTCGTATTATTTTAGTCTTGCCTCAACTACAATCAAGAATCATACTAAAAAATATTTATCAGAGAAGCTAGGAAGGTGGAAAAAAGAAGTCATATTTTAAAATCCTAGGTGCCTTATCTAAGTTTTTTGCAGTGTTAGTCCAGTTTATCCCTTTAGCTGTCTTTTCTGCATAAAAAGCATGCTTCCAAAGCTGCTGAGCTTTTTCAGGTGTGTAGTATTACAGTCTTTTGTTGCATAGTAAAGCTGCTTCTTGGTTCACAAATTGTAATTCCTCTCAAATGTTACAGCATAGGTTCTTTCTTTCTTTTTTAAAAATCTTACTAGCATTACTGAGACAGGAGATAAACTGAACCAGTAGACTTGAAAACGAGATATATTAAAATTCTCACAACCATGAAATGTACATTTAGTTATAATAGTAGTTATATAGTATTATATGCAGTTACTTTGGAACAAAGTTGAAGGTGATTGTTTAATACTCTTGATATGTTTTTAATGTCATAAAATGCTGCTCTGCTATAATATACCTTATTAAATTAGTTGAATGGTAAAAGTTATGTGATATAGAATGATGGAAAAAATCAAAGTAATAGATCCTCAAAAGTTCTTTTACAATAATATTGCTGAAATTATTCATCATACTTAAGAGTACAGGATGGACTACACTTCTGATAGACCACTGTCTAAAAGAACAGGTCTTGGAAAATCATATTGCTAACAATAAATTTCCATTTGGAGAAGGATTTTACTTATGAGCATGTCAAGATTATGCAAGGATAGTACCATGTAGACATTTCACAGATTTATGAGTGTTATTACTGAGCCAATCATATATAAGTAACTAGATGCAGTAAATTTCTGAGAGGAGAAAAATACAATAGGTGAAGCTGATCTGCAGTAGAAAATAGTTATGGCTTTGCACCCATGTCCTGTCTTTCCTTGATCCTCTGGGCATGCCTCTGCTGTGGTTTAAAATGGCTTGGACTTTGCAGGCAAAAGTGGCAAGGTGAAACCAATAACTCCCTTGTCACAGTCACAGGCCATGCTGGTGCTGGGGAATTCCTGTGGTGAGGTCTAAACCCATCATTTCTGTATGTCAAGAGCCTATTTGGGACATCTAGAGGTCAGTGCCCCTTTGTAGATGAGTATTGTTGCTTAGTTATTTTTTGATTAACTAGAGAAAGTGAAAGAGGAAAGGAGTATAATTTCCTGGGACCTGATCAACAACAGGATTTTTTCCAACATATATGTTCCCATTTTGCCTTTCCTAACCTAGATTACTCAGTTAAGTAAAAATTTCGACTGCTTTCTTTTAAACAAATGCATTGTATGGAATAAAATGAAAGGAGAATTTAAAAATAAATGAAAGGCTAAATTTCTCCTGTTGAGAGTACTATTAGCACTTGTAAGATATCTGGATAATTTCTGAAGTTTAAACTATAGATCTCGTATGCTTTAAATACAAGACATTTTAATGGCTCATTAAGCTAATATATGTATGAAAGAATAAAAGCTGCATTATTCTCAGTTAATGTAATACAGTTTTAAAGACAAATGTATTACAGTATTCAGTATAATGAACTCAGTATGGTCTCCTCCCCTTTGCTGGGGTTAATTCATACACAGAAAAGGAATTGAGAGGTATTTTATTCTGTCTCAGCTGAAGAACTACATATGAGACTCTTGTTAAAGGCAGTGCAGCTGCTGTATTTTCACCAGACTCATCCATCTGCACATTCACACCACTGAATGCCAAACCAATATTTTGCCACAGCGCACGAGACTCCCCTTAGCAAGAACAATGGTAATTTGGCATGCCGTATAGCACTGACATCTTACTACCAGAAGCAAGTACTTCTCACATTTTGACTTTACTGGAAGTCTCTTGTTTTAACCAGGGATATGCTCTTATAGCCCTTATACAAAATTCCTGATAAAGTTATATAGGATCCTTTTTGGCTAAGATCATAGAATCATAGAACAGCTTGGGTTGGAAGGGGCCTTAAAGATCATCCAGTTGTAACCCTCCTGCCATTGGCAGCAGGACTTTCCACTAGACTGGGTTGCTCAAAGCCCCATCCACCCTGATCTTGAACACTTCCAGGGATGAGGCATCACAACTTCTCTGGGAAACCTGTTCAAGTGCTTCACCACACTGTAAAGAATTTCTTCATAATATCTAATCTAAAACTACCATCCCTTAGTTTATAGCCATTCCCCCTTGTCCTATCACCACACACCATTGGGAAAAGTCCCTTTCCATCTCTCTTGCAGGCCTAATTAAGTATTTGATGGCTCTATAGTATGTCCTCAGAGCCTTCTCTTCTCCAGACTGAACATCCCCAACTCTCTAAGCCTGTCTTCATAGGAAAGGTGCTCCAGCCCTCTAACAATCAAGGCATTTAAGTCAATTAAACAAATCCATAGTATTTACAGCTTTAATGAATTTAAATCACATTTATGAATTGCTTTTTATATCAAAGAAGATTGCCTGATAATGACATGCAGAAATTGTCCCTGAATTACTAGCCAGATACTGATCTCTCTGGTATACTGAATAATGACTGACATTTAGCACTATTTTATGTGGAATTATACTTGTGATACACAATTTCAGGTTAGGTAACTATATTTCCATGCCACGGCCTTTGCAGACCTCTCAGAAACTTTGCTTTTTTAGAAGTAATAATTAATTTATGTGTTTGTTTATTTTGCTAAGTGTGCCAGGCACTAGGAACTAAAAGCTTTGTTCCCAGTGTGAAAGAAAGGTCTTGGAAATATGATTCTCTGACTTTGCCTATTAGCTGAACATTGTATGTGTTTAGCAAACTGGAAGAAAGAGGATGAACTTGCAAGAACATTAAATACTGTGAAAATGTTAAAGAGAGACACACTTAGTACAAAAGTGTCAGAGGAGATCAGTTGTAGTGAATACCAGAAAATTTGGGGTTCAGTTGAATAGGTGAAACTACATCTGATGCTGTTACCAACCCCATTGTTTAAAAATGGGAGGTAGGTAGACTTTATTAGATTTCTAACAGTGTTTTAAATTGCTCTTGTGACAGACAATACCTCTGAACACATGCATAATAACAAAGTAATTTGCCTTTATCAGACATCACAATGAATGTCAAATTAATTTGCAACATTAGTACACTCCTGAAATTAAAATTTTATTCATTCAGAGCTCTATCTGCCTTGCTGACAGTGCCTGTGTCTTAATTCTGCGGAAGTCATGAGTAGAAATTCCAAGGAGAACAAAACAATCAATTTAATTGTTAACTGCAGGGAAATACTGAAATGAAACTTTACTCACAGAAAGCAGGGTTATAGCGGCATATTTATGCAGTGCTGCCTGTTAAAATTTGTTTCTTCTTTATTCATTTTTTGTAGCTGAGAATGAGGGCTTAGACATGAAAAACAGAAGGTACTCTTTTCTGTTATTATTTAACACTGTAAACTTGATTTTCTGTATGTATGTACTAAGATCTTTATTTCTTTTGATTATTGGGAATCTTATTTTGTCCTCCCCAAGAAATGTGGGTAACTCTCAACTTAATTTTGAAATGTTTCATAGAAAAGTTAGACCTTTTCTTTTGTCCTTACAAGCTAAACATCCTTGTGAAACTTGCTTGAAGTTACCAAATAGGGTTTGCTTATATGCTCCTGGTGAGAAGGGTGGTCAGACAAGCAAAAGTGGGTAATAATTAAAGCAGTAGTTGTACTGTTGCTGCTATAAGAAAATTCTTGTTTTGGAGATGTAACTGTTCATGCAAGAATGAAATTATTCTATGTTTTAATTTAGTGCCAGGTATATAAGCCTCACAGCAATCATACTTAGTGAAGTGCAGGTGTTAGCACTTCCATTTTTCTGCAGGCATGGAAAATGATGTCCTGGTCTATGACTTATTTCAGTTCAACTGTGAATGGCAGTTGTGAGAACTGTGAGATCTTTCTACTGTGCCTTGGTGAACTGAGAAACCTCTCTAGATTGTAGCTATATTGCAGCACATTTCACAGAGTATTGCAGAGTTTTGGTTTGCAGACTGGTGCTAAGAGGGTGCCAGATTCCAAATGTGCTCTGTGTTTGTGCCTTTATGCATATGTATGAGTACTCACTTGCTCAGATGGTCAGCAGACTTGCTACTGGAAGATGAGTCACAAGTATGATGTTTCTTTTGCGTAGCATCCTGGTAAGGGATTGGAGAACTGAAACCCCAGTTCATTCCTAAGAATGGTAAAACTATGCCAGTTTCCTTATATATTTTATATATTTTACATCAGTAGGAGAAAAAAACAGTGAGATTACAGTAAAAAATTATAATGGAAAAGGTGGTAAATACAGATTGTTTCTTGGGTGGCCAAGCAAATGTTGTTGAACACCTTAGTGTTTAGTAAGGTTGAAACATTTCCTGCAGCTGGGACATTTATAATGGCTCTTTTATCTGTGGGTTGTACAAAGTCCAATAGGAGTAAAGTTCACTTTGAACTCTTTTCCATAATGAATGCACTAAATTACAAAAATGTCTTAAGCTTTTTTAACTTCAATAGCATGGATATGGATAATGTACTTCACAGTTGACAGCTCATCTCTTGCCATCTGGACATAACAAACTGACCTGGGAAAAGATTTTGAAGAATAATGGCAAGTTGCCATTTGAAAACTGCAACAGAACAGAGCAAATCATAAAAATAGATGTCTTTTGAAAAAATAAAACGATAGTTTCATGGGTAGTTTAATAACAGTGAATGATAACTCAACCTGAACGCTTTAGAGTAGTAATACCTACATTGTAATTTAGTAGAGATGAGCAATAACTTATGCTGTGCTGATTTCGTGTGGGAAAAATGATAATCTATAGAAAACATGAGTATGAGGGGTGAGGAACAACAAACCAAATAATTCCTATTTATAATAACTTAAAAATGTATTCCTTCTGGTGCTGTACACTTGATATGTCTTTAATTTCTGCAAATAAATGTACTTTATGGTTATAGTAGTTCAACATTATTAAATGATTGTTCAGGTACAGATTAATGCATTTAAAGGCACATTGGTGATTAACAGTATTTTTGTTTCTCTGGTCTTGCCCCTTGTGGCCATGTCTTTGTTAGAGAGAAGAATACAATTTTAACTACATCTTACTTTAATGTAGCAACCAGTGCCATATAAAATCTTCATTAGGATAAAGTGTTTGTAGTTTTAAATCAAGTTAGCCCACAGACAGGTAAGCCCTTGAAGGAAGAACATTAATGAAAACATTGATGTGTGCTCTATGGACTTTCAGTGACAATGTCAAAGTTCCCATTTTTTGTTCTAGTGCAAGACAAAAATAAAAGTCAAAGCTTCTTTGCTTCTTGCATGATGCAGTTGAAGATTTTGATTAGTGTTTTCATCATAATCTGATGAAATGAATATGACTTTACATATTGAATTTCTGGTATCATGACTGTATGACTGAGGAGAAAATAATGCTGAATATTGAAATATTAAAAAATGCCTGCTTACTTACATGAATCTTTCTTCAAGATAGAAGAATGGTTGTGGGTTTCTGGAGACAAAAAATTATCTCAACCAATTTGCAGATGTTTTAGCAAAAACATCATTTAAGCCTATACAGTAAATTAAGATTTAACATTATATCCTGACTATTCGGGTTGTTTTATTTCCTAATATTTATATCTAGTAATGCTTGATTTTCTCTCTGAATAGGTTAGGAAGTGATACTTTTATGCTAACCTACTGACCTGCTCTATTCCTGGTCTGCCAAGAATATTTCTTTCTTTAAGACCTAATCCCAACTACTCATCATATTTGCAGGTTACTATAAGATAATTTGCATGCTTTCTAGCTGTATTTGTGTTCAGCCGTAAGTCAGATTGCACCAGAAAAACAGGGGAGATTTTCTGTCTTTTATTTTCTTGCTAACATTGCCATAGGGTGCTAGGGACCTGGGATGAGATGCTGGGGTGTTTGACATTTTTTTGAAACGTGCTCCTCGAGAAAGAAGAGAGGGAGAGAAGAAGATGGGAAAAGATGAAATATCTAGAACTGAAAGATCTCCTAAAACTGATGGCATGACTGAAGAGATTTTCAGTTTGGAACTACAGTGGTGTACCTCAGTCCCTTGATTGACCAGACTCGGTGCTTTTCGGAAAATGCTCCTGCTTTTTTTTTCTAAGTGACCTCGCTGTGTAGTCAAAATCTGAAGGATCAGGGGATATATATACAAGGCCCAGGTCTTGCTGCAGGATGGAATGGGCCAGCTGGAATGTGCATATAGAACTGCAGTTTTGCAAATACTTTTGGGTACCATGATTAGGTATGTGGCTTGCGGACTGCCTGGTTATTTAATAATATATAAACACCAAAATGCTTTCCTTAGAATGCAATTATTTGGATCAGTATCAGGAAGAAGAGACTGGGAGAAGGAAAAAGAAGTATGTGGGTTCTGTTTCTAAGAAAGAGGAGGTTTGGAATATTTGAGGAGTGTTTGAGGTAAAATAGGAAGATAGGACAAATTTAGATTTATGTACAGTGCTGCATATTCATATAGGTAACCCTTAGACTGAAAGCCGAAAGGGGAGAAGTTCTCCAGTGCAGTGAATGGTGTACTAAGAAATGTCTAGCACAGAGGTTGTGAAACTAAAGCATGTGTCTATGCTTTCTCATGAAAACTACAATCAACATTGCCACCAAAAGGATGAGCTTGCAATTGCATTTTTACTTCATTACAATAGCTTCTCAACTTGAAGAATTCTAATTTGAAGATTAGGGAATCACATACCTTATTTTCTGAATGGTAGAATTGCTGTGTTATAAACTTTGATCCAAAACTTAGCCTGTAAAAAAATCGGTTATTTCCATGACTTAAAGGAATAAAATAACTCCCACTACAACTTAAATTTTCTCTTACAATTTTTGGCCTAGTTAAAAATTGGTCCACTTTAGGCAAGAAGATGTTGGGGTCCAAGCTAGGTTGTTGCTTACTAGTAAGTTAAACAGAAGATTGTTCATCCACTACCTCTGAATATTAGACTGAAGCAGCTAGGTTTGACTAGCCAAAAAAAGGCTACTAAATCTTTCCATGCTTCTGCACTCTGTCCTGTAGGCAATATTGTTTGGTCACGCTTGTAAAGTCATTCAGGGTTTTGTATCTATGACAGTGCAAGTAGTAATAAGAAGTAATTCTGAATAGAAAGGAAAAAAAAGGCTTAGAAGCATTGCATTTCAGTTTTTAAAAAAATAATGGATTCTGACTTTATTTGCATAGCCAAGTGACTTATTTCTGTACACATTGTCTGCCAGAGGTCCCTTTATAATACTGTTAAGTAATGCAATCTAAAGACACTATGGATTATTGTTTTGGTATATATGCAATGTTCAATGTAAAGTGATTTCATGAAGAGAACTGGAATGAGACACAGATGATTCATTTACACATTTATTTACTATCCTGCTTGTTCTATCAAGACTGAAATGGAGAACAATGCATTTATTTTACAGACATTTGACATAAATTAAACAGATATTTTGATGTTGAACAATTGTACAGACTACAACATGCATATTAATATGTAGATTGGTGCAGAAATATTTAGTTGATCAGCAAAATCTAGTATGACAAAAATAATAATCACATTTCCTTTTTTATGAAGTTAAAATGCAGCTGATATGGAGACATTGATACGATTACCACTAAATGTGAGAAGCTTTTAGTCTAGTGAAATCAATTGGTTAGTTGAAAAAATAAAGCTATTGTTGAAGTCTTATCCACGGAAAGAAACTAAATCAAAATGTTTCTAACAAATACAATAATAATGAAAAAAGCATGTTTGATGCAATTACCATTGCAAAATGCCCTACTATTCCCCTGCCCCACCCCCAAATACAAACAATGCATGAAGCAAAAGCAGCATATTCTCCCACAAAGTGTCTGGGGCATTTTGTAAAGGCAGATGAATGAAATTAGACAAGACATATCACATATGCTTTTATCTCCTAGTGACAGTCCTTTTAAAGAAAGATGTGTCATTAATATAGCAATTCATGAATGTTGCTAAATCTGTAAAACTGAACAATAGTGAAGACACTACTATCACCCCAAGAGAACTTGAAAAAATACTGTTGTGCTTTTTTGTTTGCAGCATTCAGAGCATTCACAGAGGAATACAAAGTAAAGTTCATTAAACTTAATAAAACTAATAATAGTCATGCTACCGTACCTATGAAACTAACACAATAACGTATAAACATGAATTAGTACATATTTTTAGTTGATATTTACAGTGATCTTAAAGCAATAGGCTATATATTCAACACTCAACTTCTTTGTACACTAATCCTTCCATGTTTCATCTTATCAGCATTGCTCCTTTGACTTTTGAAAGAGTTATATAGGTAAAACTCTTCAGAACTGAAAATTTAGAGGTATAAATCCAGAACTCTGCATCCTAGCAGAAGTACCCATGATTGTCCCCAACAGTGGTGGGTTTTTGTGTGTGTGTGTGTGTTTTTTTTTTCCATTTTGTAATGTGTTAGAAACTGTTCCTTTTTGCCTAATGCTATAATCTATTGCTCCATCCTTCAGTTTTATACAGGCAGAACTCCCATTGGTGTTCTGCTTAAGGACTTAAAGAACAGGCATAAATGTTTTGTATTTTGAACCTCCACTGAGAGATGCTATCTGAGCAAAACATAGAGCAAAAATAATGTTAAAAAACTTAGGTCTTTCATCTTGAAATCACTAAAAAAGAGATAAAGAATGGGTTTTTTGTTTCTTGCATCGTGTTTTACAAGACAGGTCCTAGACATCAGAGCAACTCAGCACACAATCAAAATGCTACCATTTCCTCAATTTAAATAAATTTCAACTGGTGATCCAAAGGGAAAGATATCTAGGAATGCTAGACAGGCACAAAATACTCAAGCTGGGCTTCTGATCCTCCATCACTGCACAGCCATTTGCTTTTATCCATATGATATAAAATAAGAGTTACTGTTAAGTGAAATAAGGCTACTTACAGTCAGTTTAATCATTCCACTGATTTTGGAGTAAGGCAGTCTAGAGCTGTCTGTACTATCTTAATCAAATGTAATGCCTACTTTACAGTAAATTGACTGTAGAATTATGCAGTATATAAGAGTTTGGTCCAAACTACAAACCACAAGTTATCGAAGATAAATGTTTAAATGATTCCATCCTTGACTATATATTGCTCTTTTTATGCAATACTTCTGCTGACAATGGTTAATTTGCTTAAGTGAGAGATTTAGACAAGACCACATGGACTGGAGATAGCAACTATGGGAGAGATAGTCTATGTCTACATTAGCAAGTAGTACAATACAAACAGATCTGTTGAAGAAAAGAGTTTGTGCTGGCAATTTACACTATATGTATGGGGGTACAATTTTGGACTAGTGCTCATCTGGTATCAAGGTCCGAATGCTTTGTCCTGGTTGCAGCACAGCAGGTGACTTCGTGGAAAAAGTCACTTTGTGACTTCTTCTGGTTCAGCTTCATCTAAAGGTAATCCAATTTGCATGGTCCAGGGTTGCTCTCTGAACCAAAGCATGAGAAGCGGGGATAGCTGATTCATGTCAAGAGAGCTCTCCTTATTTCCACTAAGATGCCAGTGTAAACATAGCCATAGACTTCCAGATTTAGAAGTATACATTACTCCTGCTGATGTTGAATATGTAATTAACACTTATTTGACTTAAAAAATTATCCCAATGAAATGAATTACACAGACTGCTCTTAGATTCAGGCTTTACATTAATCATAAGACTACAGTCAATGTCTAAGGTCACCATATATTGTTGATAGGTTTAATCGGGATAATCTTTTTTTGAATTAAATGTTAGCTGATATCATGCACTTCAGCTACTTTCAAGCAGAAAGAGCAGTAATATTTGTGTGCTACTTCCTTGTTCCATAACGGTATTCATCTGGATCTGTGTCATGTGTCATAAAATCAAATAGCAATCAGTAATAGTAGAGGACTGTAAGGTATCACTGCTGTTTTAGAAGAAATCTCCATTGTACTAAAGGGTAATACTTCCTAAGTATCATAACACAACATTTTCAAAAAATACTGTTTAAATCTGCAACAAAATAAATGGAAAGACAAGTACATTACCCCATCTGCAGATGTCCCATGATGTGTGATCACTGAACAAGAAAACATCACATGATGCAAACAATTTTGTCTCTCATTTTTGCCTGCCAGCCACCTAACCTTTCTTTGTTAAGGAAACTGATAGAGGACCTGCAAAGAGTTTGGCTCCCAGAACACCTGATCTGTTTGAGAAAGCATTTCAGCTGGAGTTTAAACTGATTACCACTAAGTAATAGAAGCAGATTGGACAAGAGGCAAATATTCACACTTGGACTGATGGCTCTCTTAATAGCATTTACCAGTCAACTGCTTTTACAAAAGCTCTTGCAAGAACAGTGAAACATCTTGCATGGAGGATGGGGACACTGTGCGGGACTCTGGAGGATTTTGAACACTAATAGAAAACATGAAGCTGTGAGATGGTAAGGCTGCAACAATAACAGTTGTCGTGGTTACTTGGCTCAAATGCAACCAAGTTCATCTGGCCACTTGTGCCAGACAACCAAAACATTTTCCAGACAAACAAGATACACCTATCATCTTGTCAGGTGTGTTGCCTTCTGACTGCTCTCAAGAAGAAATGAAGGTTGGTGTTTGGAGGGCAATAGCAAGAGATCCCAAGATCAAAATAGATAGCAACACAAGGTATCTTCTTTTCAGGAAAGTCTTCTGAAAAAAGATTACAGATCAGATGTTCATGTAGCAGGCGAGTGGGTGCGCCACTGAAAACTTCACTAAAGACCTGTTTGTTATAGGATAAATTAAGATGAAGTAGGACAGGAATGAAATCTTTTGTTATTGGCATTTTTATCTCATTAAGTGTGAGCAAGGACTATTTTATATATGATTTATTATCTCTTTTTTAATGTAGTATACTAAAACATACCTTATTTTTACTTATAGTTTTCTGCTGTTCTTCCCCATTTACTTGCATTTCTTGCTCAATCCGTGCTGGATACTTTGGAAAAAGGCATATTTGTTGCAATTTTTGCTTTTAAAATATTTTTGCATGATCAAAATATTAAAATTTATTTTCTATCCAAATGATTCAAAAATTATTTGAATGAAAAAGCCAGTCAGGTAAGCCCTACTGGATTGTGGTTCAGAGATGAGGTTGAAGTAATTAATTAAATAATTTGAAGGTAAATCTTGAAGGAAACAGAAGCTCAGTCAACATGTAGGAGCAGAGGCCTACTTTTAAAAGGACTATTTTTTTCAAGGAATACAAATATGTTGCCAGGTATTACCTGTTAGGAAATGACTCCAGAAGCCAATTGACATTTTTCTTTATGAATGTTTGATGTAAAAATATAACTGCCTGTATACACTTTGGGCTATGTAATAGTGTGCTAAAAAGCTCTTCAAGTCATTTGCTCTGGTGTTAGATCAGATATCACCCCTCTAACATCAATGATGTTTGAATTTTGAGACCAATTGTGAAGTGAGGATACAGTGCATTAGATTGCTGCATTAGCACAGATGCTCCTATGTTCTATACAATGTAGTATTAAAAGGCCTTTCGTGTTTTCATTTAAAAAAGTGTATTTTATATAAATTCTGTAGTGCAAAAACTTCCTACACCATGTTACATTCTTCATATTATGTTATATGCTTTCCCTGTAAACAGCTTTCCTGTAGGAACTTCCTTTGCAGTTTGTGCGATGTATTATTCCCCCCACCCGCCCAGATTTGAATTAAAACTTTGATTCAGGATTCTGCAGTTCATAAAAAATATAAAAAATAGATTAATTGCAAAGCTATCTCCCTGAACATTCTTCATTTTCCAGTGATATGAGGAGTCAGACCCCTTCCAGGTGAACAGAGGAGACACTTCTTCCTAAGACTCCTTAAATTGTTTTGAAATTGTACAGCTGAAATTTGAGACTGACTCCAGAACTCACACACATTCTTCTCTTACTGTGGTGAATGGGTAATAAGTCTGAAATGGCTTCGAAGTTTTAGAAAACCAGAAAAATATACTTGTGTAATTTTGCATAATTCACATATGCATAACAGCACATCAATTCACAATAAATGAAATGATCCTGGGCTGCACTTCTTACACCTGCTGTACCAGATTGAAAGCTAGATCCAGTCCTGATACTGCTCAAATAGATGTTTTAATCAGGAATTATACAGGAGCTAGGTATCCAGAAGTGGGATCCCACATATGCAGTCAAGACTGGAAAAACCACGTCTAAACTTGTGCTTATGGAAATATTAGTCAGCACAGTCAAAAGTATATAATTAAATGATACCAAAAGCACTTCTAAAGCTCAATCATTTTGCTTCTAAGATTTAAAAAAAATATATCTGTTAATAAAGTGAATTGCATTTCTTTTGCTTTCAAAATAAATGTGCTTCTCTGAAAACATTTAAAATATGGCAGCCAATAAGGGCCTAGTCTTTCATCTGATTTATATAGTTAAAGTTCCTGTTGATTTTCATCAAGAGGGAGAGACTCTTGCCATCCTCATTTATATTTCAGTCAGTCCCTTTTTCCACCAGACTCTCACTGGTTTGAGGGGAAATTCATCTGCACAAGGATTGAGGCCTTGATTTGACCACTTTTGAATTTGTAGTGATTTTAGTAGGACAGAATCAGTTTTGCATAAAGTTTAGCTCAGAAGAGCTTAAGGAATCAAATTTTCATTCCTGCAATATGATCTCTAGGACTCCTCCCTTTCCATCAAGTGGTATAGGTCCGAAATGGCTCTTCCAAAGCATAAGGGGTCACCTGGGAGAAAAGCACGCAGAAGGAATGCGACACAGACCTCAGTCTTGCCAGAACAGCATCATTGTCTTGAATGGGAGTTTTCTGTAGATCCAGAGCGTGGAAATAGGCCCAATTTGGTCTTAACTTGGACTTCAATAGTTCACTAGGATGTAAAGGCAGATCGAACAGGCCCGCATGATTTCATAAAACTTCACATAGAAAACATAAACCAAGACTTCAGGCATATAAAAATTGACTGGCATTTGGTTTTAGTCACTGAAAATAAATATAGAAGATTAATGACTATAAAATATTCAAGAGCTAAGTTTTGGGATAGTAAGACACAACATGATTGAAATATGTTACAAAGAATGCAGCAACAAGTTGCAATGAACTGCAACTAAAGACAAAAAAATTGTTTGTTTTGAGAATTAATGACCAGATATTGTTTGAAAAAAAAAGATACTATATTCCCAGTTACTCAAATGACTGGAGACACCTCAACATTGTCTTGTTACAGAAATAAAAAAATTTACAGAAATATAGAAAACTTTATATTTTTAACCAAATTATCACACTGTGCTCATTGTTTGGCCCAGCCATCAGGATCCTTATTTTGGGGCTCTTCAAACTTGTCTTGTTGAGGTCTTCGAAAAAAGAAGTCTTCAGACAGACCTTGTGAGGTCTGTGGCATCAGCCAAGCCATTTCGAGCAAAGGGCAATGTTGCCACAAAAACACTTTCTCCTTTACATTAAATGCACTGGCTTCCTGGTTGTTACTTAGTTAAGTGACAGAAAATGACACACGAGTAAAAACTACCCTAGATCCACCACAGTAAGTAGAAGCCTGCTGTTCCAAACCATGTGTTGTTTGGTGTAAAGCGCTTCCAAGGCTTCCTAAGAAAAATAAACAAGGGGACAACTTGTAGGCCTGTGTAACTGCGTATGTTTGCCTATGAATTCATGAATTGAATGAGCTTTTTATGATTTATGGAATTAAACCAACCTATAAGTTTTTTCATATTATAGCACAGGAAGCTAAGGATGCTGGATAAAATAAAAAATAGCCTTTTTTTCAGTGTTTAGATGGGTACTTTGTAATGGAGGCTTTGGTTCACCATCTTTTACAAAGCTGGAGAAATCAGAGAAACCTAAGATGCTTTGGTGGCTCTCAATGGAATGACATTTCTCTTTACTTAAGTATAGCAGAAAGCCTATAGTCCATTTTGGAACAAGAATGGAAGGATGAGTTGAGGCAGAGTTGGTGAGTCAAATAATACCTTCCATCAGTCCAAATGACTGAACTAAAAACACAGGCAGGATTTGGAAGACCTGGAGCAAACCACATGTACTTGGAGCCTGTTTTTCTCCAGCTATATGATTCATGATAACAAAAGGTACTACTTCCCCCTACAAACACAGTTTCTTATATCATTACACCATAATGGCTTTAACAACATTGCCATTACTGAAGTATGAGCACTTCATGTAAAACAAAAGGAAAGAGAGCTCAAAGATCATGTAGAAGCAAATAGTGTTAAATCAAGGGAAAAAAAGAATGTGGGAAATATTTTTTAATATCAAGTTATATTCTAAGAGAATGAAAACTTTTGTATATATCTGTGTAGCTGTTTGGCACTATTTATTGCCACAGAAATAACTACAATTTTTTAATTTTGAAGTGGAACTTTTTTCAGTTATGAAATGTTGGCAGTTTTCTATAAAAATATCAAATGCTTCAAGTTCTGGTCATTAAATCTTTGCTTTTCCTCACAGGATCATGAAACTGACAAATGCAATAACTGAAGTTATGCAAATAAAAAAACCCATCATGATTTATAGCACAGATAAACTAAAATACCGTAGTTCTTAATTAACAGATATACTCATGAGCTTTTTAACAGAAAGCAAGATACACGAAATGCTTTAAGTAGAAGTTGCAATTTTGCAACATAAGTCTGTACAAAACCTCCAGGCAGCACGCTGTGAAGGAAGTACCTGTGTCCCAGGAAATGCTTTTTCCATAACTTCTTGTTAACAGTAGCTGTCCCCCCAACCCCAAACTATTTACAAATATATGCATTTTGCAAGCTCAAAGCACCTTGTTTCATATCTTTATGAATGCATGCATTGACATTTCATCCTTTCATGTGCAAATTCTAAAATTCATTGTAACCAAGAAAAAAAAAGTTAAAATAGTTCAAAACCTGTCTACAATCATAAGTGAAAGGATCAAAAATGTCAGATGTTGCAGAACACTGGCTCCTAGCAGAGCTCTCTTTATTTTATTCACCGTTCTTGAGTCATTTTTTCCCTGTTTTTTTTTTTTTTTTAGTTTGTTACAAAAAGAAGTCTTTTTTTAATTAAACAGTATTTAAACTAAACAACTCTTCATGCCATGCAAAAATAACGTTTTATGCACTTTTGTTGAGGCTTTCCATGTTTTAGTTCATAGGCATTACTAACAGTGTTTTAAGAAAAGATATTTTTATTGCTTCTGTAACTAGTCACATGCTAGTTTCGCGTGTGGGACAATAACCAGTTTCTCCGGGACTTGAATGAATTTCTGGGGCAAATAAATGGTTTTCCATTTTGTGACCTTCTTGGTTACTGTCTGGCTTTACCTCACCCACAGCATGGTAAATGTCTTGAGTACAGTTGTGGCTCATGTTTTTGGGTGAAGAGCTGACTTGTGGCTCCTCTGTTGAATTGTTGCCATCGTTGTGTTTATTCCCACAGCAATTTGTCTTGATATCCTGTTGTTTTTCATGTTTCATACCATGTAACTCCATAAACTCCTCTTCTTCTCCAGTGTCTATTTCAGTGAAGCTCCTCCTCTCTTTTGAAGGGAAAGTGAAAATCTTTTGCTTGGGAAAGAGAGGGGATGATTTTTTAGCAGGTCCCTGACAAAGTACAGATGCATCGGCCCCAAATACAGGTCGTTCACCTTGCGGGGAATTTTCTTCTAGGAGAATGGTGCTGATGTGCTGAGGGGTGGCTTGCGTGAACTCTGCTCCTACTGTCACTGGCAATGGCCTTGCAGTGCTTGGTGGAGTTTGTGGAGCACCACCTCTATTGTCTTTGAAATTAACTTTAAGGGATCTAGATTTTAACGGGTTACTACCTTTCAGGGAACTTTTGGGGCTTTCCATGGCGGTGTCAAAATGCAAATGACCATGTAAAACAGTTTGGGACCCACTGCCATCACTGACAACAGCTCTGTTGACTGGATTATAGTCAAAGCTGACATCGGTTGGAGAAAATCCTCTGTCTTTTGCGAATGGTATAAACTGAGAACTCCTTGCTCTTTGGTTTTCTTCCAGGTTAACAGCATCGGTTGGAAATCTCATTTGCAAGTGAGAGCCAGGAAACAGAGAGAGGGGAGACCTCTCTGTTTCCGTGAAGTCAGTTGCACAACTGGCAAAACTATCGATACTGGATGTGCTTCTCATGTCCGTTACGAGGTCTGTAGGTCCAGCTGGCAATGGATCTCTCTGACCTGAAACTTCTTCCATTTCTATTTCTTCTTCATACATGGGTGGCTTTGCTGATTGGTCTTGGAAACCAGCATTAAGATTAGGTTGAGACTGAGTTTTAGTAATTTCATTATACAATATCTCCAGTTTCTGGGCACTGAGGTGCTGTGGGCTGGAGGATGCTGCAGCATTGTTTAATTGCTCATGAGAATCTTCCTGACTAACTTCTTGGTACTTGTTCTCATAAGACTTGTTTGAGCTTGTTTCAGACATTGTCCTTCTGGCCCATTTCCACCGGCTTGGGGACAAATGGTTGTCATCAGGTGTCTCCTTTGGACTGACTGCTTCTCCAAGTTTACCTGAATCTACTGCTACATCTATCATTTCCATACTGCGAGCAAAGGCATCTTTCAGATTCATGGAGACAATACTGCCATTTCTTTTAGCTCGCTCAAGCGCTTCTCTCCTCTTAATTGCCTTCTCCTGTCTTTTCTGCTCCTTATAAAACTCTGAGAAATTGTTCACAATAATTGGTATGGGCAGGGCTATGACCAGCACACCAGCGATACAGCAAAGTCCTCCAACTATTTTACCTAATAAGGTCTTAGGATAAATGTCACCATATCCTACAGTAGTCATAGTGATTGTTGCCCACCAGAACGATGCAGGGATACTTGTAAATTTTGTAGCATCCTCATCTTTTTCAGCAAAGAATACGAGACTCGAAAATATCATTATTCCCATGGCTAAAAATAGTATCAACAAGCCCAATTCATTGTAGCTCCGCCTGAGTGTAAAACCTAAAGACTGAAGGCCTGTTGAATGTCTGGCGAGCTTAAGAATCCTTAGGATCCTCATGATACGAAATATCTGAACCACACGCCTGACATTTTGGAACTGCAGGACACTTTTATTGGACTCTGTGAGGAAAATGGTGACATAGTATGGCAAGATAGCCAGTAAGTCAATGACGTTTAATGGGCCTTTGAAGAACTTCCACTTATTTGGTGAGGACAAAAACCGCAGAAGGTACTCCATGGTAAACCAAGCAATACACACAGCTTCAACATGTGCTAGCTGAGGGTTGTCATTTGGCTGCCCAAATTCATCTATTTCTTGAAGCTCTGGTAGTGTGTTAAGAGACAAAGCAATGGTGGACAGTACGATGAACAGGATGGACACAATGGCCAAAATCTGTAAAACAAAATAAACAATATTTTGATTAGACTGATACAAATGTACTTGTCAGGGCTTGCTTAAATCCTTCAAATGTGCATGTGTCAAATAAACACAGAATGGTGGAATCTGCTTTGGCTGCTGCGTTCATTATTTTGCTTTGTTGTTTTGAATTTTGCATAGAGAGAAAACATGAGAATAATCTTAAACATAGCCAAAACCTGATTGCTTTACTGTCTGCAATAAGCCAGTTAATTTCAGAAAGCAAGCTATGACTAGTCTTACCATTTTAAAATTACAATAGGAGGTGATATTTATTATTGCATGTTACCAAGAGAATGCATAGTTCCTGCTAATGTGCTGAGCATTATTAATTTCCTGCATTAATTGTAACTATGTAAAACTTTACACAGTGCAGAGAATTGGGAATTACTATGTATAATATGTTAATTTAGTACTACATAGTGCACAACTCCTAGACAAGCATAAATTTATGAGCCAAAATTTAAAGTTAAGAATAACCAAGAATCCTGCCAAACTGTCATGTTGAGAAAAATTTCAGATGCTACAAGAATTGAAGGCGTTGGCCCTGAATTAGCTTGAGAGCAAGAAGTTAAAAAGTAAGTAGCATGAAGATAAACCCAATTTCTCGTCATCATTAAAATGTGTAAGTACACAAATGTTTCCTAAAGTTTTTATTTCTGCCTAAGGATATAGGTTTTCTGATATATTTCATTA
The DNA here is from genome assembly GCA_013399895.1 of Serilophus lunatus. Lineage (NCBI taxonomy): Eukaryota > Metazoa > Chordata > Aves > Passeriformes > Eurylaimidae > Serilophus > Serilophus lunatus. The sequence continues at coordinate 848,003 of VXBA01001109.1, read as the reverse complement.
CTCATTTTCATAGAATCATAGAGACATTAAGGTTGGAAAAGATCTCTCTAACCTTTGACCAAACACCACCATGCTAACTAAACCATAGCACTAAGTGCCATGCCAGTCATTTCTTGAACACTTCAAGTGATGGCAGCTCCTTAGGCAGCCTGCTCCAATGCCTGACAACCCTTTCAATGAAGAAATTCTTCTTGATGTCCAAACTGAACCTCCCCTGGCACAGTTTGAGAACATTGTGTCACTAGCTGCATGGGAAAAGAGTCTGACCCCCACCTTGCTACAACCTCCTTTCAGATAGGTGTAGAAAGTTGTAAGTTCTGCCCTGAGCCTCCTTTTCTCCATGCTAAACAACTCCAGTTCCCTCAGCTGAGCATATCCTCATAATCCTTCACCACCTTCATTGCCATTCTCTGAACACATTCAGCACCTCAGCGTCATTTTTGTAGTGAGGGGCACAGAACAGGACACATTTCTCCAGTTTTGGCATGATTAGTGCCAAGTACAGCGGGACAATCACTACCCTGGTCCTGCTGGCCACACTGTTGCCAATCCACTCCAGGATGCCATTGGCCTTCTTGGCCACCTGGACACACTGCTGGCTTGTGCTCAGCCTGTGCTGAGCAGCACTCCCAAGTCCTTTTCCACTGGGACACTTTCCAGCCACTCTTCCCCAAGCCTGTAGCACAACATGGGGTTGTGATCGAAGTACAGGATCCAGCACTTGGCATTGTTGAACCTCACACAGTTGGCCTCAGCCCAGAAGTCCAGCCTGCCTAGATCCCTCTGCAGAGCTTTCCTGCTCTACAGCAGATCAACACATCCACCCAACATAGTGTTGTCTGCAAACTTACTGAGGGAACACTAGAACCTCTCGTCCAGATAATTGATAAAGATATTAAACACGACTGGCCTCAACAGTCAGCCTTGGGAAACCCCACTAGAGACTGGATGCCAGCTGGGTGTAGCACCATTTGCCACCAGTCCCTGGCCATCCAGCCATTTTTTAGCCCAGCAGAGTATACTTGTCCAAGCCATGGTCTGCTGGCTTCTCCAAGAGAACGCAGTGGGAGACAGTAGCAAAGGCTTTATGGAAATCTAGGTACACAACATCCACAGGTTTTTCCCTCATCCACCAAGTGGATCACCTAATCGCAAAAGGAGATCAGGTTGGTCAAGCAGGACCTGCCTTTCCTAAACTCTTATTTGCTGGGCCTGTTCCCCTGGTTGTCCTGTATGTGCTGTATAATTACACTCAAAATAATCTGTTCCATAACCTTCCTGGCACTGAGGTCAAGCCAACAGGCATGCAGTTCTCCACTTCCTCCTTCTGACCCTTCTTGTAGATGGCTGTCACATTGGCTGACGTCCAGCCATCTGTGACCTCCCCAGTTAACCAGGACTGATGATAAATATTGGAGAGTGGCTTGGCAAGCTCTTTTCCTAGTTCCTGAGGGCATCTCATCCAGTCTTCTAGTCTTGTGAGTGTCTAACAGGTCACTAACTACTTCCTCCTGTATTGCAGAGGGTCTATTCTGCTCCCTGTCTCTGTCTACTGGTTCAGAGGGCCAGTTGCCCTGAGAATAAACTGTCTATTGAAGACTGAGGCAAAGAAGGAATTAAGTACCTCACTTTTCCTCATCCTTGGTGACAGTGTTCCCTTCAGCATCCAATGAATGATGGAGATTCTCCATAGCCCTCTTTTTGTTGTTTTATTTATGAAAACACTTTTCATTATCTTTCACAAGAGTGGACTGATTTAGTTCTAGCTGAGCTTTCTCTTTTCTCATTTTCTCTCTACATGATCTAGTGATATTCTTGTATTCTTTCTGATTTATCTGCTTCTTCTCCCAAAGATCATGTACTCTCTTTCCTCCCTGAGTTCCTATGAAAGCTCCCTGTTCAGCCAGGCTGATCTTCCCTGATGGCTCCTCTTTCAGCACATAGGGATGGCCCACTTCCCTACCTTTAAAATTTCCTTCTTAGGAGTATGTCCAGCCTTTCTGAATCCATTGTTATTATGTTTCTTAACTCTCTGAACCAGTGTCCTGAAAAGGCCAACATCTGCCCTCTGGAAGTCCAAGGTAGAGGTTTTGTTGACCCCTTTCCTTACTTCACAAAGTCTTGAAAACTATCATATCATCATATCATATCATATCATATCACTGTGTCCAAGATGCCTCCAACCACCACATTTCCCACCAGCTGTTCTCTGTTTCTAAACAGCAGGTGTAGTGGGGAACTACCCCTGGTAGGCTTGCTCACCAGCTGCTTCTAAAGTTAGTTTCCACACACTCCAGGAATCTCCTGGACTGCCTCTTCTCTTCTGTGTTAAGTTTCCAGCAGCTATCCATAGAGTTAGTCTCCTACAAGAGCAAGTGCTAGCAACAGTGAAACATCAGCCACTTATAGAATACTGTATCTGCCTGTTCATTCAGATTGGACAGTCTATAAGAGACTCCCACCAGGATATCTGCTTTGCTAGATTTCCCTGACTCTTATCCATAGGCACTTAACCTTACCATGACTGTTTTTGAGCTCTATACAGTTGAAACACTCCCTAATGTACAGAATCAGCCCACTGCCTCTCCTTCTTCACCCGTTTCTTCTGAAGAGCTTATAACCATCCATTGACAAACTCTAGTGAGTCACTCCACCACATTTCTGATGGCAACCACTTCATAGCTTTCCTGTTGCGCAGTAGCTTCCAGCTCCTCCTATTTGTTACCTCTACTGTGTGCATTGGTGTAGATATATTTCAGCTGGGCTATCCATTTCATCTCCAAAACTGGCATGCTGCACCCAGGCTCCTCTCTAGCAAGCCTGGTCTTATCCCTTTCCCTGTTCAGTCCTAGTTTAAAACCCTTTCAATCAGCCCTGCCAACTCATATGTCAGAGTCCTTTTTCATATTCTGAATTATTTCAAACATACTTATTTGTATTTCTCCCTACCAGTGCTGCTCCTGTCTTTGTGTTCTGGGTTTTTTTTTAACCATATTTATTGGAGAAATAAGATCCATTTATTTCTCCTGCCAAGTGAGTTGTGGACCACCTGTCTTCATCCCTCATACAGCTCATTCAGAAAACATCCTTAGGAAAATCTATCCTATTTATGAGAGCTATACATTCCTTTAAAATTTCTGCTACTCACATCAGCAAAAGAAGCCAATCTTAGTAAAGAATGAGGGCAATAACACTGCATACCTAGGCAGGGCAGAGGCAAACAAAAGGAAACACTATAAGACAGCAATAAGTGCTTTTCAAACTGTGAAACTTGCTTGTATCAGATTTCACTGTAATAAAATTGGAATCTTAAATATGTTATACTACGTTATTCACTTCACAGAAATAACTGTGAAATCACTAATGCAGGCTTGAGTTCTCTAAAATACTCAATAATGTAATTATATTTTCAGAATTCAAAGAAAAAATGAACAAGGCAGAGGTCTGAATTGTTGAGCTTACAGTTTCTGTCAAGCTGATGGAGTCTTATTGGGGCCAGCATTAGAATGTAAATAACAGCATTGGAAAAGGCTGTATAATACAAGGACCTAATTACTTGACATGCATTGTTCCTGAAAAAAAGAGAAAATCGCAAGAATGTATCTGCATAATTGTCATCAAAGTGATTTTAATAAGGAAACACTGGCATTTCAGTCTGTCATAAGGAATTTATTTTATGCCTAAATGTTCATCAGCATACAAAAGACCCTAGAAAAGAGGTGAGTCAGTGAATAGCACTGCTTTTTACACCATGTGACATGATTAAAACTCCATGCATTTTAAAGGTCTTGAACACAAAACTTTCCTGTTCAGAGTTGCCACCCAGGGTGTTTTATTAAAAACAACCATGTATCTGTTTGTTCTAGCCATTCCTTCATATGCTGGTAACACACGAGCCTGAACTCTGCCAGATATTATAATAAAATATACAGTATAAGAAGCCTGGAATTTTTAGTGTTTTTTGCATATCATCATGAGTCTATTGTTGGTGAAAAAAATTTACAGCAAAATACAGTAGTTTGGTCTCTTCTAATTATTTCTCTGCAACATTGTTAAATGAAAGTTGTGCATCATTTTACACACAATATGCTTTAATTATTGCAATTTATTAGATTTCACAACACTTTAGGCAAAAAAATGGCAAGGGAACACTAGGAAAAACAAAAGCAACTATGAGGAAAAGAAGAAGAAAAAAAAGAACCCCTTATTCTGAGTCTACATAAAAAATACTTTGCAGATAGTATGATGCAGATAAATTCTCACAGAACAGAGTTAAAAAACCATTGCCGACTGAATCTTTCCCAGCAAAATTTCCTGTTTTCTAGGCATGTTTCTGGAACTGTATTCTGGACTGAAATGCCTGGAAAATTTGCATACTCCAGGTAATTAAACTATGACCACAGTTCTTGATGTACTATTTTTATCCTGCATTTCAGAATATACACAATACTCTGTTAAATGTCAGATTCTGGCAGCTTATGTTATATAGCTATGGTACCACAAAAGCACATAAAAATGTAGCTCTTATTAAGCTTTAAAAATATTTCCTTATAAATGGCAGAATGTTTGTAAAAGAATAGACTAAGATTTAAATTCCTTTCTTATGGGTTGAATATGAGGCACTTGAATCTGCTTATGATGCAATGAATACTAAAACATTCCTTGAATTAATGATGTAGTCTTAACTGGGTCCTTCAGATGCTGTTGTTTCTGAGTTCTGAGGGGCAAGGACTGGTAGCAATCTCCTGAAAATGTAGTAGTTTCCCTGTGCACCCATTTCATCGCTCACTATTGACATAATTTTGAGGAATCCTGCATAAAATGGGCATACAACTGAGGCAGAAAATAAAGCTGTAATGGAATAGCCTTCAAACAACTGCAACGATTGATATACGAAATGATATGTGAAATGATATGTGAAAAGGCTTCTGACATAACTGATATGCCATTGTTATATATAGCAGAGAAAAAGTGTGCATTAAGTTCACACTAAAATACAGCTGCTCAGGAGAAGCCCTGAAGTTGAGCCCTACCCAACAGCCAGTACAGTATGTTTGACTAATACAGTTTTCAATCTGGACTGGAATCAGGTAAGATTATATTAGTGATAGGTTTTTCTCAGCCTTTTTGTTCCAGGGATGGATCTAGGATAGGCTCTAGACCATTTAAATAACAGACAGCAATACAGTTTCATTGCTTTTCAAATTTTTAGCCTCCACAGGCACTGAAATTTATCAGGCTGTTACATATTATTCTCTTTCTGCATTTAAATGCATGATATTGTCTTCAAATGAAGTGTTCTGGCAGTATCTTTAGCTCTGACTTTAGAAATTCTCAGAAAAAAAATGTCGTTCAGCTTTTCAAAAGTTTCTGGAGCACTGTGTCAACTTTCTTGGGCACTTAGCTATATATTCTCAGAAGCATCTGCTCTTGGGAAAGAATTGTTTTGATCTAGACTTAGGCAGGTAAACAGCTGGAGCTGACCTAGGTTCTTCAGATCAAACTGAGAGCTACAAAATTCTGCAGCCTGCAGGCCATGCTGTCCTTTGCCATGGAACTGTCCTTAGCTTGTAGCACAGAGCTCCCAGCTCCAGCCAGAGAGCCCACTGACTCACAGCAACACTGGCAGGAGCAGAAGATCAGATTGTGGAGGTTTTTATTTCCCTGAGGGAGTAAGCCCATGAAAGTGGAAGACATATTGGTAGGCTTGATGAGAAGTTTATAGAAATCCAGCAGCATCCTTTACTGTCAGGTGTCTTCAGATTATGATACTGAGTTTGCAACTGAATGGAACAAAAAGTTTTGCTCAGTAGAAGTGCTGTCTTGTACATCTGCTTAAATCTGTGTGCATTCTGTTCTTGACATCTGAGACTATCCAAATGAGATGCTTGCTGGAGCAGCAAAGAAAACACTACAAATTGAGCTGCTTTCCAATTATAAGTATTTTCACATGAGGAATTTCAAGATTAGTCAGGACATCAGTCTGCAGATATTTAGGAGAAGAGGCCATTATAATTTCCTTCAGTGATGCAAAACAGAAGCACATTTTTACATTTATATAAACTGTGTAAGTACAAAGATATTTTACCAGCTAATAATAGCACTCATCAGTACAGCACCATAGCAGTACTGCAGCTGACACTGCTGTTCCTTACTAGACACTAGAGAGCAAGGTCATGAGACAGCATCTCTGTCCTTGGTCTCTTGATTGTCTCCCTTCATTGTGTCCCTGGGACTTCTCAGTTTACAAGCATTACCTCTTGCTTCTGACCCACAACACTACATTGTGCTACTTTGCAGAGGGAACTGTACTCATCTCATACCTGCAATTCTGCACTCAAAATGTGTACTGATGTGTCACAGATCACATCAGGAACAGTCTGACAAACTTAGAAGTCTTACTTTAAAGTTTCAACAGGCCACACTGAAAAAGTTCAACAAAAAGACAAGACAATAATTTAACAGAATAACATAAATTTAGTTCAGCTTACAGCTCTATCACAGTTGCCCTTTCAGGAGCATATCTCATAATGGCTCTGACAGCATGTGTAATCACTGAACAGCTTCTCTCTGCTCCTCTTGATCTCCTTCCTTGATTACATTATTTAGAAGACTGACCTTTAATTTTCCACATTTTCTAGATCATTTTATTAATACTTTTAAGGACTCACTTTTAATGTTCTTCATTGCTCTTTCAAGGGTATTCATTAAGCTTGACATTAACCTCCACACATGAAGGTTAAGCTCTTAGTGTTGTATTTATCTGGTTACCTAAGTGATGCACTGTCTTTTCTTTTTGAACTTGCATTGACATGACTATCACTTTGGAAGTTTAGTTTAGAAATGCTCATTTAGGAGTTTTCACTAAACATTTCCTGACTAGCTCCATAAACACTCCTGTTATGTCTTCAGATATGAGAATTGTCTGAGTTCATCAGTAGACAAGCAGCCACTGCATCATCTGCAGTTCAGCTTGACAGACAATTTTCTGTGAAGTTAGCGAATCCAAGTACTTCTAGATGTTTATTTATGGTTCCATGAAGTTCAGTGATGTCTATACCTAAGGAGTGGCATATGTCCAGGGATGTGCTGTCCCATCAAGATCACCTGCACTGGGAGCCAACACCTGTAGTAAAGCTGTCGGCACATAGTCCAAAGGACTGCCTTTATTTCTGTAACGAGGTATCCTTCAAGTCTGTCCCCGAGGAGGCTCAAGACAGGTGGTAGTTGGCTGCCTACAAATTCCAGTACACATGGGAGACTAATGATAACATCAGCATGATCATAACAATGGTAATTCTAGTGGAAGGGGTGATAACAGCTAGTTAAATCTGACATTTTGCCACTCAAAATTCTCTGAGAACAGCTATATTCAAGCAAGGTATTTTGAAACTGGCTGTGGTAGGTTTACCTGACCTGAGAAATTACTTATGTCTTGGCACAATCTTCACTTAAAAAGTTCAGTCATAAAGGCTTTCTGTGCAGCTGATATCCTTCTTGCTTGAGAGCTCTTCATGAACTCCATCTTTGTCACAAAGCCTTTCCATATCTATCCCTCTTCCACTTTGTGCTGACCTTCCCATTCCATAGACTAATATTTGCCTTAGAAGACCTAGAATCTCAGAGGGGATAAATCTGCCTGAGCAAGGATCCTTTGTTCTTTGAGATCAGCAAGCATACTCCTGGTTTAAATTAACAGTTATAAAATGCATGTCTCTTGCATTCTGCTACAGATAAATTACTGGATTTTATATTTATGCTATTAGGATAACAGTAATAGAATACATTCTTCTTGCATTCTCTAGTGGGGCAACTGTGTTTACTTAATGAATTGATTACTGCTTTAGGGAAGGATGACCATGGGGTTTGTACCACCCAGAATTTCAGCATAAGAATTTGGTAAAACATGGGGTTTACAATTTTATTATGACTGAATATGGAGGTGGTCTGATATAAGGCAATACTTAGTGGGTAATATGGAAAATGAGAACCCTGGGAATAGACTGAATCTGTGAATCTAAACACAGAAACCATTAAGGTCTCTTAAAACACTAGCTGCACATTAGCTATGTAATCTTACAAAACTAAGTACAACACTGAAAAAGTTTGCAGGATGTGTTTACTAAATATTGCAACCAAAAAGTCATCTTGGAGACCAGAGAAATTGCACTATGTACAAGTGATAGGCAATGTATTGCAAGTATGACTATTAGCTTGATCTTTAGCACAGCCCTGAAGAAACCTGCTGTAATTAATTATGGGTAAAAGTTGTGAGGATAATACTGGGTGGATGTGTTTGACTGGGAGACCTTAAGTAGCTGCAGATGAAGACAGTCTTCACAGTTTGGGAAGAGGCATATGTATTCAGTTCAGCATCAATGGAGACAACCTTGAATACTGAATGAGCACAAAGCTAATGGGCATTACATTGTTCCTTTTTAACAGATTAAAATCCATATCAAGTCAGACCTGATTTTTTTTATTGTTATTGAACAGCAAAAGGCTATCTCAGCTGGAGACATGAAATCAATTTTTTTCATGACAAATAGCAAACTGTCCCCTAGGACTTAATGTAGAAGTAACGGCGGATCCAAAGTAAATGTAAGTGAATGAGGATTGCTTTATTTTTTCACTAGGAATTGAATAAGACCATGAAATGCCTGTTATATTATTGACAGAAGTGGAGCTAGTACCTGTTTAAATTATAGTGTGACTAGTTTAATCAATGAAATAATTCAATGTAATGTAGCTTACAGTGAAAATAAAACATACATCTAGCTAATGTTTTCTTCACTCTATAACAATGGAACTTAGATTAAAATTAAAGATTTAAATCCCTCTTACAGATTATCATAAAAAATTAGTGTCAAGAGTGATGTTAAAGGCTTTATTTATATATAGCTTTTTGACCTTCTGAGTGTTATTTTTAAATGGAGCAATTTGCCCATGTGCATAAGAAAGTCAGTTGTATTTATCAAAAATGAATGAGATGTCGTTCATAAAGTCCCTATCTGCTCTCATTCAGAAATTTTCTAAAATTTTGGCATGTTTCTTACATTTAGGTTGTGTTTTGTACTAGCTGTATATGTTTCGAGTACCGAAAGCTAAGAATTATGACTTAGATGAATGTACTAGAATCCTCAAAATCTGCATTGAAGTCATGACAAAGAGCTTGCAGACCACATGCAAGATCTGTTCTGCGCTACTTGCACGCACAAAAACATTGGCTTCACTACAGAAATTCCATTTTCAAAAACAATCCAACCCACAACAAAACAGCCCAGTCCCAAACCAAAACGGGAGGTCGTCTCCAGGAGCAGGGTTGGCAGCGGGGCTGGGAGCTGTCCCCCGTCCCGGTGCTGAACTCCGGCCGGCGGGACAGCGGGAGCGGCAGAGCACTCCCTGTAAACCCCTTTTATTCTGTCACCTTACATATAGATGAAAGTATGGAAAGTATACAATCTATAAAGATGACTCTTGAAAAAAAAATATAGATAGCTCTGGCATAATATTTGTTTCTCAGACAAATACCACTGAAAGAGGTTGGAATCTCGCCACAGATGAGATACTTCTTTTTACTGCTTGCCATTTAGTAAGTTATTAAAAACACCCAGCAAATCACGGTGGAGCTAAAAAAGCAGGAGTAACGAAAAATCAACCCCCAGTTGTTTAGCTTCGAGGAGTTTTACCATAGGCTGCTGAGTGGATATAATGGGGAAAATCAACACATCTGACATACAAATTTATTCTGATGCTACTACTTTTGATATTAACATTCCACTCAAAGCAGAAAGCTGGATGCCAATGATTTTAAAAAGTGAAAACTGGAAATTAAATTTCTTGGTTCTCACTGTTTCTATTTGCCACTTAGTTTTAATGGGATTTGCTTATGGCTGAGAACTCAGGTTATTAACCAGGACTGTACACATGGGTCTAATTTGATGACAACGATATTAAAATTTTTGTTAAAACTATTTTCATTCCATCATCTATTTGACCATTGAATAAGATTGTTTTTTGTCATATAATACAATGAGCAAGGATGGCTTCTCTCAAGGCAGCTGTCATTTATCAGAGATTTGCTACTCATACTTATTTGAAATTATGACAGGCACAAAATTCAGATATAATCTTTACTCACATTTTAAAAAATATTTTTCTATCTTGGCTTCATGTCAATTTCTATATAAATTTCAGAACTGCAGTTCTATCCAAAACATCGAAATCAATCTAAAGTTTTATATAAAAGTTATGCCAATATTTCCCACAATTGTGGGATCAAAGAAATTGTTAAGGAAATGAATCCAGTCTTGTTTCCTCTTTTGCAATACAGTAGGATGTAGTTAAGGGTCCACATATCTTAACTGTCTTCTTTTTTTTTTTTTTTTTTTTTT